>CM073470.1:24150566-24153066 GCA_037074535.1 Gleditsia sinensis
GTTGAACTTGATTGCCTTCCCATAGCAATCCAAGATAGCATAGCATGATGCCAACCAATCCATTTCTAGGATTACGTCAAAGTCGATCATGTCCAGGATGATCAAATCAGCAGATGTCCCCCTATCACCCACTGACACTTTACATGACTTACATACTTGCTTTACTGGCAAACAATCACCAACTGGGGTGGTTACAAAGAAAGGGGCATCCATCCTAATCGGATCTTTACCCAAACTCTTAGCAAAACTAGGGGAAACATAGGAATATGTAGACTCGGGGTTAAACAAAACATATGCTTCATGTAGGCAAACCGAAAGAGTACCTGTCATGACCGCATTTGAAGCCTGTGCATCCTGCTTGGTAAGAGCAAAAATCCTCGGTTGACCTCGGCCTACTTGACTTTGACCTCGGCCCATCATCCCTCTACCAGTACCTCTGCTACTTGCTTGGCCCGGTATAGTTCTCATAGGCTGAGCTGCCACTGGGGTTGATAGCAAAGCCGGTCGAGTTGGCCCTTGGCTTGAGCCATACAACTGGGGACACTCCCTCTTCATGTGACCAGGTTGGTTGCAATGATAGCAAACAACCATCTCCCTGTGGCACTGACCAAAGTGATGGTTGCCACAAATAGGGCATTGTGGCCTGTTCTGCTAAATGGCTCTTGGTCCTGGTTGACCTGCATACCTGGTGTTTCCTTGGCTAAGACCTAGCCTACCACTCGCATCTGGTCTCTGGTTAGGGTTCCCAACATTCTGTGGTGCTGGGCGCTGCTGGCCCTGGAATCGTGGTCCTTGGGAATGAGAACTTTGCCCTCCTTTGGAGCTTCCGTCCCTATCCCTCTTTCTCAGCTTGACACTCTCGACATCAGCCAAATGCCTAGTCTCCATCATTCTTGCACAGTCCACAGCCTCTGCATAGTTGGGAAATTGCTTCATCTGGGGTGCCACTGATTTAAACAATGCTGGCATCAACCCCTGGATAAACTTTTTGATCATGGCCCTTTCAGTAGGGACCATGTGCGGTGCATACGGCAACAGCTGTGTGAAGCAGTAATCATACTCCGTGACTGACATACCGGGAGTCTGTTTCAACTCCACAAATTCCTGACACTTAACATCTTGGATACTCTGAGGCACAAACCTCTCCATGAAGAATTCCTTGAACTCTGGCCATCCCAAAGGTGGCGCTGTAGCTCCCCTTCCGCGCATCAAGGTCTTAAACCATACCTGCACTACACCAGACAACTGGAAGGATGCCAACTCTACTGAGCGGATCTCTGGACACTTAAGCACGTCACAGATCTTCTCAGTGTCCTCTATAAACTCCTGGGGATCTTTACTAGCCAACAACCCCTTGAAGGTTGGCGGCTTCGGCTTCAGGAACTCAGATAGTTCCACTTTCCTCTCGGCGGGTCTCACATGCCATTCCACGGACCTAACTGGTTCTGGAACGGAGGTAGCTGTTTCGGGCTGTTGTGGGCCCCTTCCACCTTGCCTATCCCTTCTTTCGGCTAGATTTTCTATCGCCCGCTGCATACCCTGCATGGTTGCCAGCATCTGGGCTATCACATCATCCCGGGGGTGAGAAGACATTTCCCCCGCCCTGGGAGTCTCAGCTTGCTCACTGCTCAACTCAACTTGTTTGGCTGTTTCAGCAGCCCTTACACCCCTGCCACTGCCTCTTGCACTGGCTCTAGGTCGGCCTTTGCCACGACCTCTACCTCGGCCTCTAAGCATGGGTACTGCGGACTGAGCAAACTCTTCAGCCATCTGCTCTTGAGCCGCAGGTTGCCTAATCTTTGATCTCGTTCTTGGTAGCATCTCGCTATAAAACAGAAATAGCCCAACCGTCACTTAACCATGCCAACATAGCATACTATAAACTGACTTACTTGAACAAAAAGACAACATCCTATCGAACCCCTTTAGCAGCACCGTGAGTATAAGCATGTCCGGATTCATACCCATACTCAAAGTCCTACCTAAAGGTCCGTTACTCCATGAACACAGGAAAACCTAAAGCTCTGATACCACTCTGTCACGGCCCCAAATGATGTAACACATGATCGGCACGGCATAAGGGTTTTCCCCTAGTCGCAAGCCTAACGCATAGCACATACAAACATCCAGCACACAATCCAGAGTACATAATAAATATAACTTGCCACATATGCCACATCCAATATAAGAAAATAATGTATATATGTATATATATATATATATGTATGTATATATGTATATATATATATATGTATATGTATATATGTATATATATATATATGTATATATATACATATATATATATATACATATATACATACATATATATATATATATATATATATATATATATATATATATACATATATATATATATATCTCATGAATCCAACATTTGTGATTCAATTTGGCCTATGGCCTTATAATACAAATATCGTTGTAAAACATAAAACCATTTTTCAAACAACACCAAAAGCAAGGATCCTGCCTGTAAATTCAT
>CM073470.1:24158066-24218066 GCA_037074535.1 Gleditsia sinensis
CAACTTTTATGTTGGGAAATTTTGCTAATTCCGTGAATATTATAGTGATAAGAGGCAAAACTCGAAGCGTAGTGTGTTCTGGACGTTTGCTCACTATTTTATTCATAACTCCTTCATATGAACTCCAAATTAGATGATTCAAGTAGCTGATGAAAGCTAAGAGAAAGGGCTACAACTTTAATGTTGGACGTTTTGTCAAATTCAGCCAAAAACATGGTGCACTGTAGCCCCGAACCACGGCCGTGCTCCAGGACACGGCCAGGCCATGCTTCGGGCTGTTTCTGCGTTTTTCTGCAGCTTCCCCCTCCCTTCTTCTTCATTTTCTCCTGCATCTGACTCCCCCTCTCTCTCTCTCTCTAAAATTTTCTCTACCTTCTCTCTAAGATATCTCACCATCCAGCCAACCGATTCGAGCTACCAAGGTACCGTTGGACTCGTGGGAAGGAGAGCTACAAACCCCACCGATCAGTTTCGTCGGAAAACCGCCGAAAAATCACATGAACAGTAACCTCCAAGGTAAAATTCTGTCCAATCACATTTTAAGCTTTGTTCTTCCGAAATGCTTTCCATAGATAATCTTAGAATTAGTTTCTATGCTAGAATATAAGGTTTTTAGGTTTAGGTTAGTTTTCCGACCGGCGTGAATAGTGTTTTCGGCATGAATAGTGATGTTTAGAATTTATCAAATTCTCATGTTATGTCTATGTTTTCTAGGTTGTTGAGCCACCACGAGGTGAAATTCTCGTTGTTGGACTCCTAGTAAGGTGAGTGGGTTTTTCATACTATAGTACATGTTTTACGAATTCAGTTTATAACTCTCTCGTATGATTTTAACTAGTTGGAATGTATGCTAAATTGTTTTACCGCTTTAAAAACTAATATGTTCCAACCATGTTAGAAAGTGTAAATTTCAATCCTAGTTGAACCCTAGGTATGCAGGGCAAGCATCTAGACTGATAATTCTCCATTTGAGCTAGATTTATAGAAATGTGAACTTAGTCCTAGAAATGAACTAAGTTAGCCATGAAATGATTTGATGCATGCGAACATCTATGCGACATCTACGGACGATATGTTTAAAGGGAAGGTTTATGATGATAAAGGTCTCCATGGGAATACATGGATGAAACATATTTTAGAACGAAATTTTAAGCATAAAAAGAGCTAGATGGAGAATTATAGCTTTATTGTAAAGTTATTGAAATGTTTTACTTTAAACACTTTGAATAGCATATTTTCAAATATTTTCTATTGGAGGAACCCTTTTAGATCACTGTTAGCTAACCGCAGGGAGTGCTAGCCCTGGTGCACCATGGTCATGCGAAGGCTTCGGCCTAGGATACTGTGACGGGCATATGACTGCCTAAGACACAGGGATTTAGGGTGGACTTATGTCTACGCCTATAGTGATTGCCATACCCTTGCTGTGTGCTTGGGGGAATTTAGGGTGGACTTATGTCTACGCCTACAGTGATTACCCTACCCTTGCTATGTGCTTGGGGAAGATGATGATCTATCAGGAAAGAACTCCAATAAACTGATGCATTTTTCTTAAAGATTAAATATTTCTAAACAAGCTCATTCATCATTGTTATTGCATAAATAACTTCATTTATTACTTACCATGCATAATTGATTTTCTTTACGGTTACTGATTTAAATCATATTTTATCTTTTGATTATACATTTGAACTGTTTAGCTTTTCTTTCAATAAATTATGGTTAAATGCTTAATGTTTCTATTATTACCTTTACACTTTAATTTCAATTATTAAACTCATTGTGAAACACTCGTGCTTGGTTTGCCCTATTTCAGTTGTAGTATGATTTAGCCATTCACTGAGATGTGATCTCACCCCTCTTCTGTTTCCTCCCCACAGATAGTCAAAGAGACTCTGATCCAGCTATAGCTTCGTCGGAGGCTGAATATAGTGTTGGTCAGCCCCAGTTTGGGCAAGGCTATTTTGTACAGTTTGTCTAGTTTAGTTTATGTCTAGTGTACCTCCATGAACTTACAGGCAGGATCCTCGCTTCTTGCGTATTTTGATGTGTTGTTTGGAAAACAGTTTTATGTATTACAACGATGTTTGTATTATGAGGCCATGGGCCAAGTTGAATCACGAATGTTGGATTCATGAGATATATATATATATATATATACAGTATTTTCTTATACTGGATGTGGCATATGTGGCCATTTATATTTATTATGTACTCTGGATTGTGTGCTGGATGTTTGCATGTGCTATGCGTTAGGCTTGCGGCTAGGGGGAAACCCTTACGCCCTGCCGATCATGTGTTCCATCATTTGGGGCCGTGACAGAGTGGTATCAGAGCCTTAGGTTTTCCTGTGTTCATGGAGTAACGGACCTTTAGGTAGGACTTTGAGTATGGGTGTGAATCCGGACATGCTTATACTCACGATGCTGCTAAAGGGGTTCGATAGGATGTTGTCTTTTTGTTCAAGTAAGTCAGTTTATAGTATGCTATGTTGGCATGGTTAAGTGACGGGTGGGCTATCTCTGTTTTATAGCGAGATTCCACCAAGAATGAGATCAAAGGTTAGGCAACCCGCGGCTCAAGAGCAGATGGCTAAAAAGTCTGCTCAGTCCACAGTACCCGTGCCTAGAGGCCGAGGTAGAGGTCATGGCAGAGGCCGACCTAGAGCCAGTGCAAGAGGCAGTGGCAGGGGTGTAAGGGCTGCTGAAGCAGTCGAACAAGCTGAGTTGAGCAGTGAGCAAGTTGATACTCCCAAGGCGGAGGAAATGTCTTCTCACCCCCGGGATGATGTGATAGCACAGATGCTGGCAACCATGCAGGGTATGCAGCGGGCGATAGAAAATCTAGCCGAAAGAAGGGATGGGCAAAGTGGAAGGGCCCACAACAGCCCAAAACAGCTACCTCTGTTCCAGAGCCAGTTATGCCTGTGGAGCGACATGTGAGACCTGCCGAGAGGGAAGTGGAACTATCTGAGTTCCTGAAGCTGAAACCGCCAACCTTTAAGGGGTTGTTGGCTAGTGAAGATCCCCAAGAGTTTATAGAGGACACTGAGAAGATCTGTGAGGTGCTTAAGTGTCCAGAGATCCGATCAGTAGAGTTGGCATCCTTCCATTTGTCTGGTGTGGTGCAGGTATGGTTTAAGACCATGATGCGCGAAAGGGGAGCTACAACGCCACCTTTGGGATGGCCAGAGTTCAAGGAAGTCTCCATGGAGAGGTTTGTGCCTCAGAGTATCTGAGATGCCAAGTGTCAGGAATTTGTGGAGTTGAAGCAGACTCCCGGTATGTCAGTCATGGAGTATGATTACCGCTTCACACAGCTGTTGCCGTATGCACCGCACATGGTCCCTACTGAAAGGGCCATGATCAAGAAGTTTATCCAGAGGTTGATGCCAGCATTGTTTAAATCAGTAGCACCCCAGATGAAGGAATTCCTTAACTATGCAGAGGCTATGGAATGTGCAAGAATGATGGAGACTAGGCATTTGGCTGATGTCGAGAATGCCAAGCTGAGAAAGAGGGATAGGGATGGAATCTCCAAAGGAGGGCAAAGTTCTCATTCCCAAGGACCACGATTTCAGGGCCAACAGCGCCCAGCACCACAGAATGTTGGGAACCTCAACCAGAGATCAGATGCGAGTGGTAGGCTAAGTCCTAGCCAAGGGAACACCAGGTATACAGGTCAACCAGGACCAAGGGTCATTCAGCAGAACAAGCCACAATGCCTTACTTGTGGGAACCATCACCTTGGTCAGTGCCGCAAGGAGATGAGTGTTTGCTATCAGTGCAACCAACTTGGACACATGAAGAGGGAGTGTCCCCAGTTGTATGGCTCAAGCCAAGGGTCAACTTGACCGGCTTTGCTATCAACCCCAGTGGCAGCTCAGCCTATGAGGACTATACCGAGCCAAGCAAGTAGCAGAGGTACTGGTAGAGGGATGATGGGCCGAGGTCAAGGCCAAGTAGGCCGAGGTCAACCAAGGATTTTTGTTCTCAACAGGCAGGATGCACAGGCTTCAAATGCGGTCATGACAGGTACTCTTTCGGTTTGCCTATATGAAGCATATGTTTTGTTTGACCCCAAGTCTATATATTCCTATGTTTCCCCTAGTTTTGCTAAGAGCTTGGGTAAAGATCCGATTAGGATGGATGCCCCTTTCTTTGTAACCACCCCGGTCGGTGATTGTTTGCCAGTAGAGCATGTATGCAAGTCATGTAAAGTGTCAGTGGGTGATAGGGAGACATCTGCTGATTTGATCATCCTGGACATGATCGACTTTGACGTAATCCTAGTAATGGATTGGTTGGCATCATGCTATGCTACCTTGGATTGCTATGAGAAGGCAATCAAGTTCAACTTTCCAAGTGAAGTTCCTTTCCGGTTCCAGTGTGACCGAAGTAAAGCTCCAAGTAACCTGATTTCAGTCTTGGGAGCTCAGAAGATGTTGAAGAAGGGATGCCAGGGATACTTGGCATATGTTAGAGATGTGGATGGGAAGATACCGGATGTAGACAAAATGGCAGTGGTAAGAGAATTCCTGGATGTCTTTCCAGAAGAGTTGCCAGGATTACCTCCTGAACGAGAGATAGAGTTTGGTATCGACCTTATTCCAGAGGCTCGACCAATTTCTATACCACCTTACAGGATGGCACCCACAGAGCTTAAGGAGCTAAAGAGTCAGTTGCAGGATTTGTTAGATAAGGGCTTCATCAGGCCCAGCACTTCTCCATGGGGTGCTCCAGTCCTTTTTGTGAAGAAGAAGGACGGGTCTTTGCGTCTTTGCATTGACTATCGGCAACTGAATAAGCTAACAGTGCGCAACAACTACCCTTTACCCAGGATTGATGATCTGTTCGATCAACTTCAAGGAGCGAAATGTTTCTCCAAGATTGATCTGAGGTCAGGGTATCATCAGTTGAGGATCAAGAAGAAAGATATTTCCAAGACGGCTTTTAGGACCCGTTATGGTCATTATGAGTTTTTGGTTATGTCTTTCGGACTAACTAATGCACCAGCTGCTTTTATGGACTTGATGAACAGGGTGTTCAAGCCATTCTTGGATCAGTTTGTCATCGTGTTCATTGATGACATATTGGTTTATTCTAAAGAACATGAGGAGCATGAACAGCACCTACGAGTCATTCTGCAGATCTTGAGGGATCAGCAGTTGTATGCCAAACTCTCTAAGTGTGAGTTCTGGTTGGACAGTGTTATGTTTCTAGGGCATGTAGTCACGAAGGACGGCATTCAAGTAGACCCCAAGAAGGTAGAGGCAGTACAGCAGTGGCCTCGCCCAGCTAGTGTGACGGAGATCCGAAGTTTTTTGGGTCTAGTAGGGTATTATCGGATGTTCATCAAGGAGTTCTCCAGGATTGCTGCTCCTTTGACCAGATTAACCAGGAAGGGAGTTAAGTTTGAATGGTCGGATGCATGCGAAGAAAGTTTCCAGACCTTGAAGAAGTGTCTAACCACAACCCCAGTTCTAACTATCCCAACGGGCACTGGAGGATACTCAGTATACTGTGACGCCTCAAGAGTGGGCTTGGGTTGTGTGTTAATGCAGAATGGTCATGTTGTAGCCTATGCATCTAGGCAGCTCAGGAAGCACGAACAGAACTATCCTACTCATGATCTGGAGATGACGGCAGTGGTTTTTGCCTTGAAAATTTGGAGACACTATCTCTATGGTGAACCCTGTGAGATTTACACGGACCACAAGAGTCTCAAGTACATCTTTCAACAAAGAGATCTTAACTTGAGACAGAGAAGGTGGATGGAGTTGGTGAAGGACTATGACTGCACTATCTTGTACCACCCAGGTAAGGCCAATGTGGTAGCAGATGCTTTGAGCAGGAAATCAATGGGGAGTCTAGCCCATATCACCCTACTCCGGAGGCCGTTGATAAGGGATATTCATCGGCTAGAAAGTGAGGGAATGCGTTTTGAAGTGAAGGAGCCAGGGGTGTTGTTAGCTCACATGCAACTACACTCTCCGCTGGTTGAGCAGATTAAGGCAGATCAGGACAAGGATGCCAAGCTGTGCAAGCTCAAGAATGAGTCCAGGAATAATCAGACTTCTGAATTCAGCGTGGATACTGAATGAGTGTTAAGATATGGGATGCGCTTGTGTGTACCCGATGTGGATAACTTGAGGAAGCAGATTTTGGAGGAGGCACAACAATCAGCCTATACTATCCACCCAGGAACAAATAAGATGTACAGTGACCTCAAGGACTTGTATTGGTGGAATGGAATGAAGAAGGATGTAGTAGAGTTTGTGGCTCAGTGCTTGGTTTGTCAGCAGGTGAAGCTGAACACCAGAAGCCTGCCGGTTTGCACCAACAGATTGAGATACCGGAGTGGAAGTGGGAAAGAATCACTATGGACTTCGTTACAGGGTTACCAAGGACTCCTAAGGGTTATGACTCAGTATGGGTGATAGTGGATCGAATGACCAAGTCATCCCACTTCTTACCAGTGAAGACTACCTTTAATGTGGCTCAGTATGCAAACTTGTATCTGAATGAGATCGTCAGATTACATGGAGTCCCTGTATCCATCATATCTGACCGAGGTCCACAGTTTACGGCAAGGTTTTGGAAAGCTTTTCAAGAAGCTTTGGGGACGAGGTTGGATCTAAGCACCGCTTTTCATCCCCAAACAGATGGCCAGTCAGAACGCACGATTCAAATTCTGGAGGATATGCTTAGAGCATGTATATTAGATTTTGGTGGCAGTTGGGAAGGATACCTGCCATTAGCTGAGTTTGCATACAACAACAGTTATCAAGCCAGTATTCAGATGGCACCTTTTGAAGCTCTTTATGGGAGAAGATGCCGATCTCCCATTGGATGGTTTGAAATTGGAGAAGCCAAGCTGCTAGGGCCAGACTTGGTGCAAGATTCCATAGAGAAGGTTAAGCTGATAAGGGAACGGCTTTTAACTGCACAAAGTCCTCAGAAGTCTTATGTGGACCATAGGCATCGGGAGTTGGAGTTTTCTCTAGGCGATCACGTGTTCCTCAGAGTTTCACCCATAAAGGGAATCATGCGGTTTGGTAAGAAAGGGAAGTTAAGCCCAAGGTATATTGGACCTTTTGAAGTTCTGGATAGAGTAGGAGCAGTGGCATACCGCCTAGCCCTACCACCTGGATTGAGTGAAGTGCATCCAGTCTTCCATGTCTCGATGTTGAGGAAGTATCTACCCGACCCATCTCATGTGATTCAACCGCAAGAAATCCTTTTGGATGACAAGTTAGCCTACGAAGAGAAACCCATGGCCATTGTTGATAGACAAGTGAAAAAGTTGAGGTCTAAGGATATCCCTACAGTGAAGGTGATCTGGCAGAATCATTCCAAGGAGGATGCTACGTGGGAAGTAGAGGACGTCATGAGAGAGAAGTATCCACAGCTGTTCCAAGAGTAGCCTTATGTTTTTTTTTTATGTTGTTGGTTTTTGTAAAATTCGGGGACCGAATTTCTTTAAGGGGGGAAGAATGTAATAACCGTAAAATTTAACGAAAAGTTCAAATTAAAGAAATAAGAGAAATTATATTTTGGCGCGCTATAAGCAAATATTTTTTATTTATTTATGTAGAAATGATTATGATTTGTTAAAAGTAAGTGGATTTTTAAGTAAAAGAGTCAATTGCAGGATTTGTTGGATAAGGGCTTCATCAGGCCAAGCACTTCTCCATGGGGTGCTCCGATCCTTTTTGTGAAGAAGAAAGACGGGTCTTTGCGTCTTTGCATTGACTATCGACAACTGAATAAGCTAACGATGCGTAACAACTACCCTTTATCCAGGATTGATGATATATTCGATCAACTTCAAGGAGCGAAATGTTTTTCTAAGATTGATCTGAGGTCAGGGTACCATCAGTTGAAGATCAGGAAGGAAGATATTTCCAAGATAGCTTTTAGGACCCGTTATGGTCATTATGAGTTTTTGGTTATGTCTTTTGGACTAACTAACGCACCAGCTGCTTTTATGGACTTGATGAACAGGGTGTTCAAGCCATTCTTGGATCAGTTTTTCATTGTGTTCATTGATGACATCTTGGTTTATTCTAAAGACCATGAGGAGCATGAACAGCACCTACGGGTCATTCTGCAGATCTTGAGGGATCAGCAGTTGTATGCCAAGCTCTCTAAGTGTGAGTTCTGGTTGGACAGCGTTATGTTTCTAGGGCATGTAGTCACGAAGGACGGCATTCAAGTAGACCTGGAGAAGGTAGAGGTAGTACAGCAGTGGCTTCACCCTGCTAGTGTGACGGAGATACGAAGTTTCTTGGGTCTAGCAGGGTATTACCGGAGGTTCATCAAAGATTTCCCCAGGATTGCTGCTCCTTTGACCCGAATAACTAGGAAGGGAGTTAAGTTTGAGTGGTCGGATGCATGCGAAGAAAGTTCCCAGATCTTGAAGAAGTGTTTAACCACAACCCCAGTTCTAACTATCCCAATGGGCACTAGAGGATACTCAGTGTACTGTGACGCCTCAAGGGTGGGCTTGAGTTGTGTGTTAATGCAGAATGGTCATGTTGTAGTCTATGCATCTAGGCAGCTCAAGAAGCATGAACAGAACTATCCTACACATGATCTGGAGATGGCGGCAGTGGTCTTTGCCTTGAAGATTTAGAGGCACTATCTCTATGGTGAACCCTGTGAGATTTACACGGACCACAAGAGCCTCAAGTACATCTTTCAACAAAGGGATCTTAACTTGAGACAGAGGAGGTGGATGGAGTTGGTGAAGGACTATGACTGCACCATCTTGTACCACCCAGGCAAGGCTAATGTGGTAGCAGATGCTCTAGGCAGAAAGTCAATGGGGACTTTAGCCCATATCACCCTTCTCCGAAGGCCGTTGATAAGGGATATTCATCGGCTAGAAGGTGAGGGGATGCGCTTTGAAGTGAAGGAGCCAGGGGTGTTGTTAGCCCACATGCAACTACACTCTCCGCTGGTTGAGCAGATTAAGGCAGATCAGGACAAAGATGCTAAGCTGTGTAAGCTCAAGGATGAAGCTAGGAATAATCAGACTTCTGAATTCAGCGTGGATGCTGAAGGAGTGTTAAGATGTGGGAAGCGCTTGTGTGTACCTGATGTGGATAGTTTGAGGAAGCAGATTTTGGAGGAGGCACATCAATCAGCCTATACTATCCACCCAGGAACAAATAAGATGTACAGTGACCTCAAAGACTTGTATTGGTGGAATGGGATGAAGAAGGATGTAGCAGATTTTATGGCTTAGTGCTTGGTTTGTCAGCAAGTGAAAGCTCAACACCAGAAGCCTACCGGTTTGCACCAACAGATTGAGATACCGAAGTGGAAGTGGGAAAAAATCACTATGGACTTCGTTATAGGGTTACCAAGGACCCCTAAGGGTTATGACTCAGTATGGTTGATAATGGATCGAATGACCAAGTCATCCCACTTGTTACCAGTGAAGACTACCTTTAATGCGGCTCAGTATGCAAGCCTGTATATGAGTGAGATCGTCAGATGGCATGGAGTCCCTGTATCCATCATATCTGATCGAGGTCCACAATTTATGGCAAGGTTTTGGAAAGCTTTTTAAGAAGCTTTGGGGATGAGGTTGGATCTAAGCACCGCTTTTCATCCCCAAACAGATGGCCAGTCAGAACGCACAATTCAAATTCTGGAGAATACGCTTAGAGCATGTATATTGGATTTTGGTGGCAGTTGGAAAGGATACCTGCCATTAGCTGAGTTTGCATACAACAATAGTTATTAAGCCAGTATTCAGATGGCACCTTTTGAAGCTCTTTATGGGAGAAAATGCCAATCTCCCGTTGGATGGTTTGAAGTTGGAGAAGCCAAGCTGCTAGGGCCAGACTTGGTGCAAGATGCCATAGAGAAGGTCAAGCTGATAAGGGAACGGCTTTTAACTGCACAAAGTCGTCAGAAGGCTTATGTGGACCATAGGCGTCGGGAGTTGGAGTTTTCTCTGGGCGATCACATGTTCCTCAGAGTTTCACCCATGAAGGGAATCATGGGGTTTGGTAAGAAAGGGAAGTTAAGCCCGAGGTATATTGGACCCTTTGAAGTTCTGGATAGGGTAGGAACAGTGGCATACCGCCTAGCCCTACCACCTGGATTGAGTGAAGTGTATCCAGTCTTCCATGTCTCGATGTTGAGGAAGTATCTAACCGACCCATCTCATGTGATTCAACCGCAAGAAATCCATATAGATGACAAGTTGGCCTACGAAGAGAAACCCATGGCCATTGTTGATAGACAAGTGAAAAAGTTGAGGTCTAAGGATATCCCTACAGTGAAGGTGATCTGGCATAATCATTCCAAAGAGGAAGCTACGTGGGAAGTAGAGAACGTCATGAGAGAGAAGTATCCACAGCTGTTCCAAAAATAGTCTTATGTTTTCATGTTGTTGGTTTTTGTAAATTCGGGACCTAATATTTATAAGGAGGGGAGAATGTAATAACCCTCAGCTAATAAAACCTTTGAAGGTAAAGTACAAATCATTTGAAACAAGGAAGTTGAGAACAATGTAAAATTTTAGAGCGTTTCTGACCTTTCTTTTGACCTTGTTTCAATCTTATAAGCATAACTCTCTCATATAAAATCTAAATTAAGTTATTCTAATTTCTGGGGAAAGATAAGACATATATCTACAACTTTTATGTTGGGAACTTTTGCTAATTCCGTGAAGATTATAGTGATAAGAGGCAAAACCTGAAGCATAGTGTGGTTTGGACGTTTGCTCACTATTTTATTCATAACTCCTTCATATGAACTCCAAATTAGATGATTCAAGTGGCTGATGAAAGCTAAGAGAAAGGGCTACAACTTTAATGTTGGACATTTTGTCAAATGCGGCCAAAAACATGGTGCACTATAGCCCTGAATCACGGCCGTGCTCCAGGACACGGCCAGGCCATGCTTCGGGCTGTTTCTGCGTTTTTCTGCAGCTTCCCCCTCCCTTCTTCTTCATTTTCTCCTACATCTGACTCCCCCTCTCTCTCTCTCTCTAAAATTTTCTCTACCTTCTCTCTAAGATATCTCACCATCCAGCCAACCGATTCGAGCTACCAAGGTACCGTTGGACTCGTGGGAAGGAGAGCTACAAACCCCACCGATCAGTTTCATCGGAAAACCGCCGAAAAATCACATGAACAGTAACCTCCAAGGTAAAATTCTGTCCAATCACATTTTAAGCTTTGTTCTTCCGAAATGCTTTCCATAGATAATCTTAGAATTAGTTTCTATGCTAGAATATAAGGTTTTTAGGTTTAGGTTAGTTTTCCGACCGGCGTGAATAGTGTTTTCGGCATGAATAGTGACGTTTAGAATTTATCAAATTCTCATGTTATGTCTATGTTTTCTAGGTTGTTGAGCCACCACGAGGTGAAATTCTCATTGTTGGACTCCTAGTAAGGTGAGTGGGTTTTTCATACTATAGCGCATGTTTTACGAATTCGGTTTATAACTATCTCGTATGATTTTAACTAGTTGGAATGTATGCTAAATTGTTTTACCGCTTTGAAAACCAATATGTTCCAACCATGTTAGAAATTGTAAATTTCAATCCTAGTTGAACCCTAGGTATGCAGAGTAAGCATCTAGACTGATAATTCTTCATTTGAGCTAGATTTATAGAAATGCGAACTTAGTCATTGAAATGAACTAAGTTAGCCATGAAATGATTTGATGCATGCGAACATCTATATGACGTCTACGGACGATATGTTTAAAGGGAAAGTTTATGATGATAAAGGTCTCCGTGGGAATACATGGATGAAACATATTTTAGAACGGAATTTTATGCATGAAAAGAGCTAGATGGAGAATTATAGCTTTATTATAAAGTTATTGAAATGTTTTACCTTAAACTCTTTGAATAGCATATTTTCAAATATTTTCTATTGAAGGAACCCTTTTAGATCACTGTTAGCTAGCCGTAGGGAGTACTAGCCCTAGTGCACCATGGTCATGCGAAGGCTTCGGCCTAGGATACTGTGACGGGCATATGACTGCCTAAGACACAGGGATTTAGGGTGGACTTATGTCTACGCCTACAGTGATTGCCATACCCTTGCTGTGTGCTTGGGGGAATTTAGGGTGGATTTATGTCTACGCCTACAGTGATTACCCTACCCTTGCTATGTGCTTGGGGAAGATGATGATCTGTCAGGAAAGAACTCCAATAAACTGATGCATTTTTCTTAAAGATTAAATATTTCTAAACAAGCTCATTCATCATTGTTATTACATAAATAACTTCATTTATTACTTACCATGCATAATTGATTTGCTTTACGGTTACTGATTTAAATCCTGTTTTATCTTTTGATTATACATTTGAACTGTTTAGCTTTTCTTTCAATAAATTATGGTTAAATGCTTAATGTTTCTATTATTACCTTTACACTTTAATTTCAATTATTAAATTCATTGTGAAACACTCGTACTTGGTTTGCCCTGTTTCAGTTGTAGTATGATTTAGTCATTCATTGAGATGTGATCTCACCCCTCTTCTATTTCCTCCCCATAGATAGTCAAAGAGACTCTGATCCAGCTACAGCTTCGTAGGATGCTGAATATGGCGTTGGTGAGCCCCAGTTTGGACAAGGCTCTTTTGTATAGTTTGTCTAGTTTAGTTTATGTCTAGTGTACCTCCATGAACTTACAGGCAGGATCCTCGCTTCTTGCGTATTTTGATGTGTTGTTTGAAAAATGGTTTTATGTATTACAACGATGTTTGTATTATGAGGCCATGGGCCAAGTTGAATCACGAATGTTGGATTCATGAGATATATATATATATATATATATATATATATATATATATATATATATATATATATATATATACAGTATTTTCTTATACTGGATGTGGCATATGTGGCCAGTTATATTTATTATGTACTCTGGATTGTGTGTTGGATGTTTGTATGTGCTATGCGTTAGGCTTGCGGCTACAGGGAAACCCTTACGCCGTGCCGATCATGTGTTCCATCATTTGGGGCCGTGATAGCAGGGAAAGAGAAAAAGGACATGTTGGAAATTTTGTTAATAGAACTCCTGATTACTTTACAGAGGAAAATTATTCAATTTCTTCTCAGATCTTGCCGGGCCTGCTACAAATCTTGGCATATTAACAATAATTTTTTTTGTTATACATTTGGTTTCAAGAAAGTTGGAGAATTTCAAATGTAAGAAAAAACTAACTTAATGTTGAATGAACATATATGCTGCATAGGAGAAAGCATGAAACAAACAAGCTTCTCTCTGATAATTCCCCTGAACAATATTTTGAAGTATCTGAGGGGTTGTGCCTTTAGACTTCTTATGGGATTGGGTTTTGTTTATGGCCTCCTTTTGGTGCTCTGCACACTTTTTGTAAGAAGTGTCTCTGTTAGATATGCATAGAGATTGGGTAACATTGTTGCATGTTTAATACTGTGTGTTTCTCTTCTTTCATTTTGTTGTCTTGTTTTCCTCCTATCCAGCATCTCTCTTTTTCATAAAGTTTATTTTTTATTAATAAAGAAAAATGATTTCGAGATACCAGTGTAAATTATCAATGAGAAGCCATTGAATTGATTGCTTTTAAAAGTGAGGATCCCTAAAATTTTTATTTCTATTGACATTCACATCCTCCTAGTCTTAGCTTGAAATCAACATGTTAGAATATGAGGAAGATAAGTCATCAGCCTTAGTCGAGTTATATTTGTTGTCAGATGATTCTGTATGTCCACTTCTAGAGGGGACATATATTCTTGTGTTGTGTAATTAATGTCACTGATTTTTTTTTCTTTGTTTCATTTTGGTAATACTAGCTACTCAGCTACTCTTTCTCATCTAAATTTGTTTCTTTATAGCTTGCAAAATACGACATAATAGCCTTTTCTTTTTAGGCACATATACTGGATGTGCGCAATATACCAGAAGCACTACCTTACTTTATCACCCCCAAGGCCATTGATGATAATTCAGTGCTTTTGCAACAACTGCCTCGTTGGGCTGCTTGTTCAATCACCCAAGCTCTAGAGTTCCTTAGTCTAGCATACAAGGGGCATCCACGTGTCATGGCATATGTTCTAAGGGTCCTAGAATCCTATCAACCAGAACGGGTAACCTTTTTCATGCCGCAGCTAGTGCAGTCATTGCGATATGATGATGGGGTTAGTTATCTACTGAGTTTAATTTCATGGTTTATCAAAGTAGTACGTGTTTCCTCCTACACTGTTATTTAAAACCTGAATCTTCATTTTTTCTCCGTCTAACATCTTCAGTATTAGTAAACCTTGTGTTTCAAGTCATGTAATCAGATCTATAAAAAATTTTCGAGAGATCACGTTGGCTCAAATTGGGAAAGATGAGGAAGATGAGTTGAACTGTATCAAATGTCCTGGGATTTCTCATGTTGAATCTCATTCACTTCATTTGGGCATGGGTTTTCTCATGTTTCAAGGTTATTATGAGAATTTTGTTACTTGCATTTTTCAACTTCTCAAACTCACTAAGCATTTTAGTATCTTAATTCCATTCCTTTCTCCAAATTTATCTAGATGGGTTATGCCTTTTCAAACCTGCAAGATTATAATATGTTATTTTCATTATAAAATTAAAGTACAAAAGATTATTTTAAAATTATGTTCAAGTTGCGAATTTGCACCTTAGGCTCAAAGGCAACTTTTCTTAGAGGTGCTTCAATGAATTGAGATTCCCATCGAAATGTTATTACTTAATATGTTCCTTTTAATTATTTAATTACAAGAAATAATTGTTAGTTTTTCTAAAAGAGTTTAAACCACACGAGGCTACTAAAATCTGTAGTGAATATTGAATCTTCCATTATTATCACTTCAGTATTATGAACAAGATTGACGATGCCAAATTGTTTTCATTATTCCCATATTAACATTGTCTCTGAAAATAATTAATTTAATTTATCTTCACAGTGAAGGAGAAGGGTATATTTCAACAATTTTTTAGGGCATCTTAAAATGTTTCTAAAACTTCTAGAGGAAAATATAATACAAAAATAAAATAAAAATCGATTTGAATTTTCTGTACTTGGTCAAAATTTTCAATTTTATTTTTTGTTTCACTTGAGTCAAATCAATTTTCATTTTTTTAATCATGTTTTATTCTTATTTTTCTTTTTGTGTAAATTTTAATTTGGGCTCTTTTAATTGAGTCAATCCTTAGTCTTAGATTTTATTTGTATAAATAATTCTCCATTTGAAATTTCAACCGTTTTAATCGAATCTGGTTATTTTTATCTTGCCTAAAAAATTATGTTGGATCAATCTTTTATTTTTTTTTATTAGATTTGATTAACATTAATTTTTAACTTGATATTTTAGATTATTTTAAGTTGAGTCATAAGTTTTGTAAATATGTTTGCGGTAGATTTGTATACCAGAATTTTTGTTTTTTGGCCAATCTCCATTATTAGAAATTAAGAGTGGCTTTAATAGGGTTAAAAAGTTACAAAAGCTTGGCATTCATATTTCGTCGTGTAATTTTGTCCCATTATGATTGGTTTCCTGTATAAAGGACATTGTGTACACAAGAAATACAATATTAGATATATGTGGAATGGTTGGAGAAAAACTATACCCTTTGCTTATCATTTTTTCATCTCTCTTATACCATATCTTTGTTTTCTTGTCTATCTTTATTTTATATACACCATGTTATTAGTCTTTAACAAATTAGTGTGAGTTGATTAATCCTTTAAGTTTTCTTTTCATCAATCAAGGTAAGAACTTTGTTGTTAT
Organism: Gleditsia sinensis; assembly: GCA_037074535.1. Lineage (NCBI taxonomy): Eukaryota > Viridiplantae > Streptophyta > Magnoliopsida > Fabales > Fabaceae > Gleditsia > Gleditsia sinensis. The sequence goes on from CM073470.1 coordinate 24,173,839, forward strand.
TACTTTATACAATTTATAAATTCATTATTTATTTATATTCATTTATGAAAAAATATATAATATGTATATGAATTCGCTCTTAGCAAATAGAATTGGAAATCAAAGAACTTATATATTCCCAACGTTTTTATGATTAGATATATCTAGATGGCCAAAACCACATCAATTTTATTTTTATTATTTTTTATTGGCAACGATTTTATAGTTGAAGGGGTATTTATAATGAGTAAAATTGGGTGTCATATTATGATGAACTGCAAGTAATTGAGTGGCTATAGATATTTTTTTAACTTATAATAGGACTGAATGCCAATGGTTCATGTAATACATGCCACCAAATAGCTTTGAAGATATAGTTAATTGCCACTTATAACCATTGAAAATATCTGTTGAAGGTCAATAATGACTAGTTACGACTTTCAAAAGTCACAAGGTTATTTTAAAGCAAATAACCATGTTATGGCAAGAAGTCATTGAGGTAAATAGTTGTAAAACCGTTGAACTTGGAAAGTCATGAAGCCTAGAAGGCTATATGATATTGAATTACTATAAAAGCTAATAACTGTTGTTTTTATGTTTTAATGACCAATTACTATTGACTTGAATGTCTATAAGGTCATAGTTTTTTATTTTAATCTTTGTAATAGATATTATGGCACCTGCGACGAAGAATAAAATTTACCGAATGTGCATATAGGATTCTAGCAATTTATTTTGAAATATGAGGCTTATGAATTCATAGCTATTATGCATGAATATTGTGGCCTACCCAATGTCTGTATAATTTGGCACATAACTCAACTCATAATTTTATAGCCACTAGATAAAAGCATGCGCATTCCACGTGTTATTCTTTTATAAGAGTGAAATAAGTTGAATAAGCATTCTTTATTTAACATTCTAAGTGATATACCTATTGAATATGTTATCTCAAAAATATAAGATGCATAAAGTATATTATTTAGTTATTACATTAGTTCATATATATATATATATATATATATATATATATATATATATATATATATATATATATATATATATAACCGTGACTAAGGTCCCGTTTGGTTGGTAAAATTAGGGTGATGGAATAGGAACCATCATTTCATTTCCTCTTTTAGTTGGCAAAATTGATGAAAAATATGGGTCTCATGGAATGTTGATTACCTCATATGAAGGAATTGATATTACCTCCAAAAATAGGTTAAAATTGAATAGTGCAATGGAAAGAAATGTAAGAAAAACTAAAATTCCTTTCACCATTTTATTTATTTATAATTTTTCTATAATTAAAAAAGTTAAAAAATCTTATTTTAATAAATTTATTCTTCAATGGTATTTTTTTGTCAGTTTTTATTTCATTTCTTTTCATGTCGTACCAAACATAACTTTAATAACATGATTCCATTCCATTCTCAATTTTCATTCACATTCCTTCATAATCCACTAACTAAAAAAGACCTAATAGTTAAAAATTTTGAAAAACACTATAGTGGCAATTATAATGTTGCTTGGTTCATATCATTATTCTCACACTCTTTAAGTATAGAACTAATATCATTTGGTGTGCTAAGATTGCCCCTCACCACAAATGTTTATCTGTGTGTTGAAACCCATGACATAGTCTCTTAACTGTCAAATTCAAATTTACTACTTGAGCCATAAAATTAGAGGTGTGTATAGACATGTACGTTGATATTTCATATGACTATTTATGTACAAATTTTTTTTCCATTGCAACAAATAGGAAAATTACAAGAAATACGAACCTGTTAAGGTGGAATGGCTAGACATCTATGTTTTAAGGTCATAGCAAAGCTTTTGACTAAGTCAGCTATTTGGACAGACTGTTTAGCAGCATAAATGTTGTGTGTGTCCAAGTTAGCATTTTCTACTATTTTTTTTTGTAGTTAGTCTTAAGTACTGAAGAGAGACATTTATGAAATATTAGGGATATATTCAAATTAAAAACAAAAGAACTTTAGAAACTAAATTAAATTTCATTGTAAACTTAAAGGATTAGAATAGTACTTTCCCCAAAAACAAAATAAACCTATTCTCAAAGACTTTAAAGGACAAATCTTTAAACTAATTTTTGAACTCCTATATATCCTTCCAAATTACTTGAGTATGAGGGTCTAGGTTAAATCCCACTGTCAGCATCTAAACATGACTCTTAATAGGGAGGGATGTTCACTGCCTGTGTTTTATGACTGGTGAGTATCCTAACAAACCCAATAAAAATGTCTATCCTAACTACTAAAAGATAAGCTACATCTAATTTGAATTCAAACTTCAAGGGATAACAACCAAATTAAGAGAAAAAAAACAAAAAGGCAATTACAATAAAATATTATAAAAAAAAAAAATAAACTCCCTTATCTTTACAACTTGCATTATTCTACATTCCCCCTCAAGGTGAGCCATAGATGTTGTACATGCAGAGCTTGCAAGTTAGATATTCAAAATTAGTTATAGGAAGAGCTTTAGTGAGTATATTTGTAATTTATGATTTTGTAGGGGTATAAACTAGCTGAATAATTGAATTATCAATATTTTCTTACAATGAAATGCCAGTCTATCTCAAGGTGATTTATCTTATCATGATGTACTAGGATCTTTGCAATGCTAATGGTAGTTTGATTTTCACAGACCATCTTGATAGGTTTCTTAGTCATGATTCTCAATTCACCCAATAGTCTTCGTATTCATATTCCTTCATAAATACTGAGAGCTAAGTATCTAAATTCTGCCTCTGCACTACTTCTAGATACCATAGATTATTTATTACTTCTCCATGTTACAATATTTTCCCATACATAGGCATAGTGCCCTAAAGTATTTCTCTTGTCAATCATATTTCCATTCCAACCAACATTAGAGAAAACTTCAATATCTCTTACGTCATTCTTCTTATAAATTATCCCTCTTCCATGGTTCATCTTCAAGTATCTCAAAATTTTATTTACTGCTTCCACGTGCTCTTATATTTGATTATTTATAAATTGACTCACAACTCCAACAAAGAATCTAATGTTAGGTCTTGTATAGGAAAGGTATATGAGACACCCTACAAGTCTTTGGTATCTCCCCCTATCCATTGGTTTATTGTCTTGTCTATTTTCCAACTTCTTTGTTGATTCCATTGGAGTATAAACATGTTTTCATCCAAGCATACCTATTTCCTTTATCAAATCTAGGAACTATTTGCTTTGGGAAACAAATATTCCTTCCTTAGAATAAGCTACCTCCATGCCTAGAAAGTATATTAGGTAACCAAGGTCTTTAGTTTCAAATTTCTTGGCTAAATGCTTTTTCTTCTTAACTAATTCTTCCTCGTCATCACATGTTAAGATGATATCATCAACATACACTATTAGGATTGCTATCTTCTTTTATGAAAAGAACCTCACATATAAGGTGTGGTATGCCTAACATTGAGTACATCCTTGTTTGCTAATTAACTGTGCAAATTCGCTAAATCATGAATGAGGTGATTGCTTGAGACCATATAAGAATGTTTAGAGTTTACATACCTTATTGAGATTAGAGAAAGTTTCAAGGCCTGATGGTATCTCCATATATACTTCTTCCTTTAAGTTGTCATTTAAGAATGTATGTTTAACATCCATTTGATGTAATGGCTAATCTAAGTTTGTTGCAAGTGAAAAAAGGACTTAAACAGTGTTAAGTTTGGCCATTGGTACAAACGTTTCTAGATAATTCATCCTATAGGATTCAGTAAAGCCTCTGATAACTAATAGCTCTTTCAATCTATCAATACTCTCATCAACATTGTGTTTAACTCTAAAAATACACTTACATTCCACTAGTTTCTTTCCTGGAGGTAAGTCAAAAATTTTCCATGTGCAATTCTTGTCCAAGGCATTAATTTCTTCACTAACAACTTTTCCATTATGGATTCTTAAAAGCCAACTGAATAGAATTTGGGACTTGTATTCTATCAAGTTTTGTAACAAATGCTCAATAAGGTGATGATAAACCATCATATGAAATAAATTTATTGATGGGATGTTTTGTATAAGACCGAACACCCTTTCTTAAAGCAATAGGGATGTTTAATTCATCTACCGATGGTATTAGATCAGTAATTTCCTTACATGAGTGATTTTGAGTAAAAGTTGGACTTAGTAGGGACTTTTGGTCATGTGTGACAGAAATTAGCTGCTCTATTACTTGCTTAGGTTTTCTTTTCCTAGTATAGACGTGAAGCTAATCACTCACAATTTGTAATGGGTTTAGAGTTTGAGTTTGAGCTAGTGCATTAAGATACTGGGCCTTGGGTTTCAGTTTAGGTTCAGGTTGTTGAATATTCTCTGTTTATGCTATAAGCGATGGTATCAGTATAGTATTTGTAGGTACAGTAACAATCTCACCAATCTCAGTTTGTGGTGCAGGATAGTATAAGAGATTTTTCGAAGGTTGATATGAATTCATATTCTCCCCTTGCATATTAGTTTTGGTGTAGAATGCTTAATGTTCAAAGAAGGTTACATCCAAGAAGTTGTATGTCTTTTTTATTTATTGGAGAGTACTATTTATAACCTTTTTGGTATGGAGATTATCATATATATACTTCATTACTTTAGAATCTAGTTTGCTACAGTACTACAAGTGTATATGGACAAAAACTAAGTATCCAAAGATTTTAGGGTTAAGGGATGAGATGAATTTTGTATGTGGGAAGGTCTGGCGTAGGGTTTGGCAAGGACTTTGAAATTCAACAGTTCTATATGACATTCTATTAATGAGGTGTATAGTTGTAAAGAAAACTTCCCCTCAAAAGTGTTTTGGGACATTTGTAGAAAACATAAAGGATCTTGCTACTTCTAACAAATGTCTATTTTTCCTTTTCATAATACCATTTTGTTGGGAGGTATCAACATATAAACTTAGGTGGACAATCCCTTATCTAGAAAGAAATTTTTCCAAAGTATTACTAAAGTATTCTTTGGCATTGTTGGTTTCAAAGGCTTGAATTTTAGTGTTAAATTATGTTTGAATCATATGGCTGAAATTTTAAAATATTTGAGTAGTTTTTTTTTTCTTTAATTAAAAAGACTCATGTTAATCTAGTATGATTATCAATAAAAGAGATAAAACCACTATGCTCTAATATATGTCTTACTCATGAAGGTTCCCATACATCATTATAAATTAAGGAAAAAAGATGGGATGGTGTGTAGGGAAGACTAGGATAGCTACTACGGGAATTCTTTACAAATTTACATCTTTCACATTTAATAAACTTTGAACTTTTGATTGATAAATAAAGATGGAAACATCTATTCAAGGTACATAAAATTTGGATGGCCAAGACGGTAATTCCATAACATGATTTTCCTATCTTTATTTACATCAAAATTTACGTTGGACTAGTATTTAAAAGACTCGCAATTGACATTATGAGTTTTTATAACTAGCGGATTATCACCCTTGAAAAGATAGAGTCTAGCACTGCCAATCATCTTTCCTAAACCTAGCTCCTAAAATTCACACTAATTTGAAGAAAAATTAGCTTTACACTAAAGATCATAAGTTAATTACCTAATAGAGAATAAATTGCAGTCAAAATTAGGAACATATAGTACAAGGTCAAGGCATAGGGCATTTGTAACCCTCATTAAACCAATTCCAGCAACTTTGGATAAAGACATATCAGTAATTTGAACCATATAATTTTTAATATATAGGCTATATTTATAGAAAATGGTACAATCTCCCATCATGTGATTAGAAGCTCTTGAGTCAACAATATATGAATTAAAGTATTATTTGTTAACCATAAAAGACTTCAAAAAAGTATATTTTTGTGCCACCATGCCTATACCTAAATTATTGCCTTTTGATGGGAAATGTTGGCTCAAAATTTTTTTCAACATATCAGTTTGCTCTTAGGCGAAGAGGCTAGATTCAGCAGTACGGCACTTATCTTCTATGATAGCAACATTATAGACACAACTTTCTCAGGATTTGGATGGCTTCCAATAAGCTAGTTTTCCATGAGTTTTCCAGTCAGTTTCCTTTTTGTGTCCTTGTTTTGTATAGTAATCACACCATGGTCCCTCTTCTTTTTTGTCAGGATTGGGATAGATCCTTTCATAGTAAAGGCTAAACCTTTGGATGGAATTGAATTTTGAACTCCTATCATCACATTTTTCTTACTTTCCTTATGGAATTCCTCTAAAAAAGCTTCACACAGACTGGGGAGGGGTTTATCCCCCATTACCCTTCTTATAATCTCATCCAGGTTCTTATTAAGACCAAGCATAAATTCAAATGTGTATTTTTCTCCATAATTTTCTTGTACAGTGCATTGTTTTTGGTGAACTTCTAATTGTGTACTTTAAACATATCCAATTGCTGCCAATAACCGTAGAGGTTGTTGAAATATTAAGTTGCTATCAATTCCTTTTGTCGAATGTCATGTAGTGTGGCTTAAATTTGAAATTTTTTTAAAGTATTGATAGAACTTAAGTAAGTCTCCTTTATTGCATCCCATATTTCATTTGCAGTCCTATAGAGTAGGAAAATTTTTTCCTTTATCATTATTTATCGAGTTAATCAACCAAGACATTACCATATGATTGTCGGTTCTCCATACTCGATATTTAGGATCTATCTTGTCGAGTGCAATAATTTCACCAATGAGATAATCATATTTTCCTTTCCCACAAACATATATTATCATAAATTAAGACCATTAAAAGTAATTGTGACCATTTAGTTTATGGCCAGTGATGACTAAGAAGGAATTTTCAATTCCTCCATGGTTTCTCATTGAGGCAATAATTTCTAGGCTTGAGGTGGAGCCTCATTTTTTGACAACCATAAGGCAATCCAGAGAAGGGACTCTGTTAATAAGAATAGAAATAGAGGAGTGTGACTAAGATTCTTCTTATAAGAAAAAAAGTATAAGAGTGCAATGTAGACATGCTTTCATGAATAGATGCAAAGGAATGCAACATGACACAACCAGGCGTCTCATCATGTTTGGAATAATGACAGAGGCAATGGAATAAAGGCATAGGTGTGTGGGGATCTAGGATGTTTAGCAAAGTAGTCACAATTATTTGGAATGTTTCATGAAGAAGTCTTGCACTGTACTATATTTGACAACATTACCAGCCTTGGGATATGCTCTAATACAATGTGTTTTATGAGAAGAAATGAATATTTTGCTATATTGAATGATAGGGTACAAGGAAATATATATACATAAATGACCAATGATTATCCTAGCAAACTTGGTAAAAATATCTATCCTAACTACTAGAAGATAAGCTCCATTCCATTTGAATTCAAACTTCAAGGGATAATAACCAAATAAAAAAAACAAAAAACAAAAATACAATTACAATAGAATATTATAGATAATAAATATATCCCCTTATATTTATGTCTTATATTATTCTACATTATTCAAAGACTTTGATCACTCTGCATGTTCCAAAGAACCCCACAAATGCCATCCAAATAAACCCTTTTAAATGCCATATGTTTTCAAGGAATACAAACCATGATCTTATGAGTGATATCGCCTTGACTAATTATAGCATAAAGAAACTTCCTTTTCTTTATAGATCCACAAAAACACTAAATTATGACATTTCTTGAGAAAAATTCTTCATGATTTGATTGAACCATCATCATAGGAAGAAAAAATATATATCATTTTTATGTTGTTGGCTAGTCTTATAAGGAAAAACAAAGTCAATTTCCAATTTGGGATGCTAGAATTGTTAGGGAATGATGAATTCTATAATTAAATTGTAACTTATATATAGTTGATAGTTTTCATTCAATTATGTAAGTAGTTATGAGGTGGTTAGTGAGGAACATATGTCATGATCTTATTAGTTTTGGTTCTTAGCATAGCCTCTATATAATCCCTTGTAACCTTATAAGAATGTATTGGCATTTTCTTTCTTTCTTTCTTATCATTATTTTTTGCTATACCAATAGGAATTGAAACCAAACTTTAAAGGGACATAGGCTAATATTTTCAGAGAGCACTTAATTGTAGTGAAAATAAATACACTAGTAGTCCAAGAGTCTTGAATTGACTTAAGTGATACTTCCCTAACACATTGAGGCCCTAAAGCAAGTAGGTTTGATTCCCTTTCTCCTTCCATGCAATTTCTTCTATTAGAAGAAAGTAAATAAGTATGCTGGTAAACAATGATGATATCTTTTAGGAAAACCTTATTTTAAAAAGCATTTAAGACATTTAGGAATTGTTTTAGCAATTGAACACAACTTATGATGGATCTAGGATTAATCAAATATGTTCAAATAAAATGAGCAAATCCAAACCAAATAGCTCTACTGAAGCCACAACAACAAACCAAACAAACACATAAAAAAGATCTTGGACTTATCCTTAATAAGGTTATTATCAAGAGGAAGGAGATTATGACACAACTTCCAAAGGGAAAAAATTGTACTTATATGACCAATTAATTTTCCAAATTGATTTCTAATAAAAGGGGAATTATTGTTGTACCTATTATCATTATACAAGATAGATATCCCTTGTCCCAATAAAGTTTGTCTCTGCCATTGTTGTAGGATAAAGGAACCATAATAATTTCTTTCACTAAATCTAAAGGATAAATTGTAGCAAGGGAGCTGAAATTCCAACTGTGACTACCATGGTTGATAAAGTGTGCCAACATAGTACAGTTAACAAGAATTAGTCTAAAGACTAGGAAAAACCAAACTTACTCTCCAAACTTATCAAATTTCCATTTGAAACCAACCATCTTAATTTTCTAAGGATGATATTAGCACTAGAGCAAATTCTTTTTGAAAGACTAAAAGCCTTTTGGGAACACTAAAGCTGGTCCTCAAAATTGCTATTACCATAACAAGCTTTTATCACTTTACTGAAAAAGAATATTTGATTGATCTAGAATTTCCCAATAATTTTTTGCTAAAAGCATTTGATTTCTAAATTTAATTTGGAGAAATCCTAGACCAACCATCATATGAAGGCGAACAAAGTCTTGTCAAAGACATCAAATAAGATCTAGATTTATCTTTACAATATCACATATGTTATAGATTATATTGTCATGGAAGAAAGGATAGACTTAATCATAACAAATCTACTAGCTTGGGATAGAAATTTACCTTTCTAGCTTTGCAAACTATCTTTAAGTCTCTACAACATCATCTTTATACTTCTTCTATCTCTCAAATTGCCATCAAAATAAGCACCAACGTATTTACCCAAATAGCAAGTGATGAGTGAGTATTATACACATAAATTAAATACTTTCATCTTATCTTTCTACCATATTTAAAAATTTATTTCCCTTATTTATCTTTAATTTTTTGTATTTTTTACAGTTGGAAAGAAGAATAGAAAGTGAACCTGATTGGAAGAATTTAAGTAAATTTGTCTCTCTTTTTTTGGAATGATGTCTATTAATCAAGAAGACAAAATCAATTCATTAAGGATGGTTGAGTAAGAAGTTAGATGATCCTAGTGGATATATGCATCAAGCTAATATTGATTTATGACCATATTTTCAAAAGAACTTAAGCATAAAGATTCAAGGCAGAACACTGGTATTAAAGGATCAAGGATAAAAACTTAAGTAATAAAAATGGGCATAACTTCTCATCCAGAATTCAAATTAATATGATTCTTGATACTGTGAAAAGATGAATCAATTATCTCTAAACTTGTATTTCACAATAACTTTTAAAATTCTAACATTATAGGGGTCAAAATAGAATATGCTTGCTGTTGTGGTTTAACCCAAACTTGCTCTAGTATTTTGACCATTATGAACAAAATACATATCCAATTTGCACTTACCATACCATTATGGAAAGTTAACAAAATTTCCTACAACTTTTCTTTTCACATAAATAGAAAATTCGTTGAATTTCAATGCTTATGTTAAGGATTACTTTTGGCACTTGTGAGGAGATTCAAAAGTGTCAATAGTGACTGATGTGACTTTGTTACCCACCATGATTGAAAATTACCCTTCCTCCCCAAATTGCAACTATAAATAGAGGGATGTTGTAAGTCAAAAGGGAGTCTTGAAGTAGGTGTTTAGTTCCAAGTGATTGTAAAGTTCTTCTTTCTTTAGATATTTTGTTATTCTTAATCTCTTTCATAATATCATCATGCTTGTTTATCTTTAATTTTGCTTTCCTACTTTGATTATAGATAACTAATATTTATATGCTAATGTGAAAAAAAACTATTGGTAAGAAAATAATTATTTATTTAACTCTTAATTAAGAATTCAAGGTTTATATTTGATGTTGTATTTACCTCCTTATTTTCTTATGTTATTTATTAATGGCTAGCTTTACCACCTACTTTATGTTGTTATTGCTAGTAGTTGGCTTTGCCATCTACTTCATGTTGTGATTGTTCATGGTTGGCTTTGCCGCTTATTTCTTTTCATATTAATTAATCTTCCTCCTTTCACATCTTTTCATTTTTAATTTTCTAAAGTGTGAATCTTGATCCATTGTAAACAATTTTTGACACAATAAATGCTTGAATTAATCTTGCTTTATTGTAGACAATATGATGATTAGCACAATATATGCTTTAATCCATTTTACAAAAATAGCTTAGTTGTTAGTAATACAATAAACGAGAGGCAAAGGCAATTCATATATAAACCAAAAAGACTTTAGGATAACATATCTTTCGAATGAAACCTGATTCATGTAAGGATTCCATTTGAGTAATAGAAGAGTTGAGTTTATCTAAACCTAATAAAACAATGCTCATTTTGATAAATACTTCATAAAAATAGTTTAATATATTGTGATTTATTCACCTTTTTTTATGATTAACTTTATCATTAAAAGTTTAATTTATGATCAATTAAGAAAGTTTGTAACATAATGTATCCTATGATTTTTTACAAAATTTTATTTGAAATTTTTTCTATTTTGTTGATGTGTAAGTAAATCATATATTTCCCTCCATTCAAAACTCCGCTGTATCAGTATTTCTTACTCTTTCACCTTACTAGTTCATATGTTGCTTTTTGACAATTTATGAAAGTAGTAGTAATAAATCAAACCATTGCTCTTATAATCTATCTATCTCTCCATTTTTTAGCAGATATTATAGTAATTATATAAATAGGTTTTTCTTTTTAACCGATGTCAAAAAATGAGAAGGGAATAATAAAATAATGACTGAGAGAAAATTATGCTTTATTTGGGTCACAAGTTTCCGTCTATTTAGAATGATCAAAGGGATGACTTTTTCCAAACTCTTTAAGTGACTGGCTGGTTTTCTTTCTAATTTGAACTATTGGCTATTTATGTTCTTATGTTTTGCTAGTATAAATAGCTTTCTACTGAAGGGGTTTCCTGTAACATCCCTAATTTCGTTTCATGTATTAATAAAAGTACAAAAGTATTCAAAGTAACATCCATAATTTCATTTCTTTTATTGATAAAGGTACATAAATACATAATTAAGGAAATAAAATTTATTAGACAAATTTTAGATATCTAAGGAAATATAATCCTTAGAAATTCTTCACCTTACCTGTATGTATAGAAATGTTCTAATATTAATGGAATAGGTAAAGAAAGAAAACCTAAGAGGAAATAGTAGAAATAAACATGCTAAAGAAAGGTGAAATTCTTAGGTAAGGAAGATAAATTTTTGTGAAGAAAGTAAAGGTCTTAAAATTTCAAGAAGATCGAATTAGGGTAATTTTTCTTAATTTAAGAGTAAAAGTTACTAAGTTTAGTATCTCTACCCATAAATTAGACTTTCACCTATGGACACTTCATATAGAGTTTTTCTACTTCACATAAATTTTTAGCAAGCCAATAGGATAGCCCAATGAAGAAAAAAAAACATAGACTTGGACTAGGATATAGAAATTGGACCGGTAGCCCAAAAATCATGAAAATGTGACCAAGCCCATTATGAAAGGTAGAATTTTAACCAAAGTAAAGAAAATGGGCAAGAATGAGTCCAAACCCAAGAGAAAAAATAAAAATAAAAATAAAAATAAAAATAAAAATAAAAATAAAAGTAAAGTGATGAAATAATGGTGTAATCAAGATTAGTTGACATGGCATTAAGACAAAAATTTAGCAAGTGGTGTGATATCCTACATTCATAATTTTAGCAAGTGGTATGATAATACAAGGCTTTAGGACAAAACATCTATATCCTACACTCATAATTTTAGCAAGTGGTATGATAATATATGCCATTAGGACAAAACATTCTTATCCTACACAAATAATTTTAGCTAAGCAAGGAAGATTCAAGGGTTATAAATTTGCCACCTAAAAAGGCAAACCTATCATATTTGATTAAGACAAAAGAAAAAGGAAATGAATCCCTAAATCAAAGGGACCTTGTCCTTTATCTTAAGAACATATCATCATAATTTTCAAAATATAAATCTCCTTTTCTTATGCACATCTTGACTAAGGAAGAGGAAGTCAAGAACATAAGTTGTTTGTTTTCCAAAAATTCAACCAAGTGCATCCTAATTGTAATAAGATAGACCCATGATTATGAAAGGTAAATTATTTGATAGTCTATATAAGCAAAACCCAACCTTATAACATTAGAATTTCGTCCAAGTGAGGGAGAAGAAAAATAGAAGCAAGGTAGAGTGAGGAAAGGAGAGGAAGAAAGGAAGAAAGAGGAAGGAGAAATCTAGAGGATTAAGTGCTCAAGGTAAGTTTAACAATATTTCTTTTTGAAGAAAACTTTTGAAACTTATAATATTTATATGAGATTTTGATCTTAGAACTTTGATGATTGGTCATGGATGTTGCTATATCATGTTACATATTATGTAAGTTTGAATACTTAGGCTGATGTAGATAGTTCTGCATAGGTATGGCTATGGTTTGTAAAATTTTAAGTTTATATTTTTAAAATTCTGGGAAGAATCGGTAAGGAATTAAAATACATGGTTAACATAAAAAATGTAGATTTCTGTCTCACAGATTTTTAACCACTAGAATCACTCAATTTGGAGCCAATATGAGGTAGATATGGTCTGATTAGTAAGCAGTGTTTAAAAAATGGTTAATCAAGGAAGAACATGTTAGGATAGCTTCTGTGTTTTAATTTCTAGGAACATCCTGTAGAGAATTCAAATAAATGGTTAACAAAAGAATTATAGATATATGTGTCACTGAATTGTAGCCACTAGAATTACGCAATTTGGAGTTCATAAGAGGTAGATATGGTCTAATTAATAAGCAGTGGTCAGAAAATGGTTAATCAGGAAAGAATATTTTAGGATAGTTTCTGTGTTGTAATTTTTGAGAATATTTTGTAGGGAATTAAAATAAATTATTAACATAAAAATTATTGCTATATGCGTCACGAATTTTTAGCCACTAGAATAACTTAAGTTGGAATTCTTACGAGGGAGATATGGACATATTAGTAGGTAGAGGTCAGAACCTATCCAAGAAGAAATAACATGTACTTTGAGGGAATAATATCATCTTGATTTCTTAATATTTTGCTAACCTGTTCAACATAATAGTTTTAGATAATTGTGTTATCTTGAAATAGACACCAAGATCACCTACATCGGAGTTCAATTGAGGGACTTATACTCTAATTAGTAAGAGAAAGTTAGATAGGATGAAAAACTACATCAAGAAAATAAAGAAATAAAATTAATATTTAAAAAAGAAGAATCTTATAAATGAAAATAATAAATAACTAGTATATGTCATAGCCGTTGCCATTGTATGAACTTCTTACCATCTTAAGTGTGAAATTGTGATATGGAAATATTTTATAAAGTGATATTTGAAATGGTTATGTTCATGGCATGATTACTAATGATTTTTTGTAATAGTTATATTTTGATGAACATACTTGTTATTGAAAGCATATTTTTGGCTATCATTGTGAAAAGAAAAGAAATGAGCACGGTCACATGGCAATCCGTGTGGTACACCAGTAGGGGACACCCTACCAACAGTTTTGAATATGTTAATGAGAAAAGAAAGAGAAAGTGTGCCATGTCGGACGGAGCGAGAAAAGCTCGTATCGGAGAGTAGAAAATACTCACCCTGACCGGAGTAGCTTGATATGAGAATAAATTGATAGTCATCATATGATATTCTGAAAATAATTAATCCTGTCATACATGTCATTACTGTACGATTCTCATGTGCATAGATATAGTGCATTCATGTGACTAAAGATATTTACTGTAGTTTATATAGCTGAATATGATGTGATGAGCTATATTGATGATGATTTATTGTTGAACTTACTGGGATTTAATTCTCACTATATTTCCATGTCATGTTCAGAAAATTAGTTATACAAATTTTTCTATGGCTCTGGCTTTTAGTGTACGTTGGATCGAGTTACTTTATGTTGGGAAAATCCCAGAATCAAATAATATGTTTGTGGTCGAGTTGGTTCAGATTTCGGTGAAGGTGCAACCACCCGCACCTATTACTTTATGTTGGGAAAATCCCAGAATCAAATAATATGTTTGTGGTCGAGTTGGTTCAGATTTCAGTGAAGGTGCAACCACCCGCACCTATATCTCCAGAATTGGTCAACCAGACTAAATAAGATGTAGTTATTTATGTGTTTGATTTTGTTGTACGTACGTTTTGATTAATGATGTGTATGTGAACTCTATATTGTATAATAAATAATAATAAAAAAGAGGTTGTTACATTTCCACCACATCCATCATACAGAATTCACCTTGAACAGAGTAGGAAAAGGCAGAGAATAAAAAGAAAAAGTCACAATGTACATGAAATTGTGTTTTACCACATGTTGCTGCCTCTTATTTCTGGTTTCCTTTACCAAAGCTCAATCTAAGGACCTTGATATAACAAATTTTGGTGGTCAACCCGAAGGAGATATAACAGAGGTAAGTTAATATTAAATTAATAGAATCATGAAACGCGATTCCACTATTTTGGGCTAAAACTCAATCGGCTCCAAAAGTGGAATTGTTATGTAATAGCCATAAATTTAACGAGAAAGTTCAACTAAAGAAATTTAGAATAAAAGAGATAATTTTGGAAAATAGAGATTTTAATTAAGGAAAATTTGAAATTTAAGAGAGGATTTCGAAAATGGAGTTAGGACCCGGTAAAAATAAGTTATTATTTACATGGATTAAAGAATTATAAAAGAAATGTTAGAAATTTATGTTTCGGGACAAAAATGCAATTTCTTAAAAGTTTCGGGGTTAAAATGTAAATAAGAAAATTTTGCAAGGACCTCCCTCAAAAAGTAAAATTTTGCAGAAAGGTCCCCCGGGATATTTTAAGGGCCTCAACCAATCCGGAAGGTGGTCAGTGACAGATTTCTCCATCTCTCTTCAGAAAATTCTCCCCAAAAACCCTCTAACTTCTCTCTAAGATTTATTCGCCTACGAACCTCAGATTTCGACACCACCACCACCAACGGACTCAGGACGAAGAGTTCTTCAAATCCATCGGATTGGTTTCTGGAGAATTGACCGGAAAATTGAAGGGAAAAACAGCCAAAAAGGTAACCCCCGAAACTCCTACTTTTAGTTTTCAAATGCAAAAACTAACACCGTAGATCGATCCAGAAGGCACCAAAACCTTTGGATCTCAAATTTCAGCCAGACCCACCACCGTACGCGCCTCCACGCACCGCATCTCCCTTGGCAAGTGAAGCCCACGCGCAGCTCCTCAGGTGGCGCGTGTAGCGCGTGGCAGCCAGACCTCCTTGCGTTGACCGAGCTCCCGGAGGCCAAATTTCGCAAATCCGGAGTCGTTTTCAAGGTTTTCGGACGTTTCGGACTCGATTTTAGGGTTTATTTCACTGAATTCGGATAAGAAAATAGGATTTTAAGGGTGTCCAACTTTGTACTTCAAAGTGGTGAGTAGATGATTCTTTCTATGGCTTGTTTTTACTCTTCTTGAACTTTACATTGATAAATGAGCACGATTACATGTTATTTATACTTCCATATGTTCTTGAAATGGTTTGGAAATGTCTGAAATATTTGGTATATGATATGTAGTTCAAGAAGAGTTTGATTTTGGAATAAATTTTGAAACACATTGAACATGTGATTTTTTTTTACACGTATTAATTGTTGGATATGAAAATTATGCATATTATTTTATGAAAGAAATTGAATGGCAAGCGTAAAGCTCATGGCGAGTTGCTTGATAATTACGGCAAGCGTAAAACTCATGGCGAGTTGCTTGATAATTACGGCAAGCGTAAAACTCATGGCGAGTTGCTTGATAATTTTACATTCTATTTGATGAATATGCATTAATATATATATATATATATATATATATATATATATATATGTTATAAACGATTTTGTACTGAGATTGAAAGCTCTGTCGTTTTTC
The DNA here is from genome assembly GCA_037074535.1 of Gleditsia sinensis. Classification (NCBI taxonomy): domain Eukaryota; kingdom Viridiplantae; phylum Streptophyta; class Magnoliopsida; order Fabales; family Fabaceae; genus Gleditsia; species Gleditsia sinensis. The sequence continues at coordinate 24,190,228 of CM073470.1, forward strand.
TACATGAATGTAGATATATATATATATTGATGAATTTTGTCGGTTATATGGCTTGAGACGGTAATGTGAAGGTGATAGTAGTGGGAATGTGAGGAGGCAGTTGGATGATGTACTCACATTCCCTGTTGATCTATTGAAGTTGTAGTCAGTGGTATTGTAAGGAGGCAGTTGGGTGATGAACTCACATTCCATATTTATCTATTGAAAAGATTTGATTTTTAATGCATACCAAAATCTATTTAAGATTTATTTGTATCATATGTGGTTACAGCTATTAAAATGTGATTTGAACTGAGAATATTTTGAAAATGCGGGTCCCATAAGAATGTACTTTTGAACGGTGGATTTTGATATGATAAGTTTTACTATATAAGTACATCCTTATGTTGACCTGAGAAGTCATAGGAGGTGTTATCTGCTCACTGAGTTGTAAAATTCACTACACGTGGTTGATATATTTTTTAGATAAAGACCCAGAATTTGGTCCCGCGGCTACTTGACCGACTAGGTGTCGTGCTTCAGTGGTGAGCCTAACTTGTTTCTAGGCTCTCAGTGTAATATATTGTAATATATTTGTACACTAGTGTTGCTCTGAAAGTTACAGGCATGATCCTTGTTTCCGCTGTAAACTTGATATATATAGACTTGGCATGTATAGTTATTGGTTTTGTAAACTTGTGAACGTTGAATAATACTTGGATATGTATTATCGTGAGATCATTTGCATATGTGTAATAAAAAGTTTAACGGATATTAAAGGTATTCGCATTCCTAAAGTAGGGACGTGACAAGTTGGTATCAGAGCATTAGGTTTCCCTGTGACAATCAAAGCAAGGGATTCTTTAGTAGGACCTTTAGTATCGATATGAGCCGGACATATTTATACTTCAGGTGCTACTGAGGGAATTTATAGGATATTCACTTCCTTTCCAAGTGTCTTTAAATTCCTTGAGTAAAGTTTGAATACATGTATCTTAAATAGGTGTTTTATTTTGTATAGTTAATGATGCCGCCAAGAACTAGAGCGGTCATTAGAGAAGAAGCTGTAGATCGTGCACCCTCTACAGAAGAGTCTGCACAATCTACAATACCAGTGCAAAGAGGCCATGGTATAGGCCGACCTAGAGGAAGAGGTAGAGGTAGAGGACGTGCACAGGGTCTGAGAACCCCAAGACAAGGTGAACAGACTCTTATACCTGATAGAGTTCCTAAGGGAAGAGTAGAAACCCCTCAGGAGCCACCTGATAGAAATGCTGATATGATTGCTGGTATACATAGAAGTTTAGAAACATTGGCTGGATTTATAGTGAAACAGGGTAGAAGGGAAGGCCAGCCCGCAGAACATGCTCCTGAAGTGCAAGAACTGGGAAGAACAGCTGACCAAGAGGATAAGCTGAGAGGGATTGTGGTGTCATTACCGCAATTCCTTAAGTTAAAACCTCCGAATTTTTCTGGGTCAGATGTTCAGGAAGACCCACAGATCTTTATTGATGCTGTGGAACTAATTTTCAGAGCCTTGGGGTGCTCTAGTAGAAGATCTATAGAGTTGGTGTCTTTTCAACTATCTGATGTGGCCCAAGTTTGGTTTGAGACATTTGTACAAGGACAGGCAGTTGTTTTACCACCGATGGAGTGGAACGAATTTAAGGAAGCATTTATGAATCGCTTTCTACCAACAAGTGAAAGAGACAAGAGGGCCAGAGAGTTTGAGGAATTGAAACAAACACCAAACATGTCAGTTTCTGAATATGACATTCGTTTTACCCGATTGTCCAGATATGCACCATACCTGGTCCCAACTGAAAAGGATAGAATTAAGAGGTTTGTTTTGGGATTGATACGCCCATTGTTTAAGTCAGTGGGTCCTCAGATGGATCATTTTTCAACTTATTCAGCAGCTATGAACTGTGCTAGAATGATGGAAACACGAGAGCAAGCTGACATAGAAGATCTTAAGAGAAGGAAAAAATATCGAGATAATAATGCTCAGACTAGGTATAATCCTACTGTCAGTGGGTCAAGATTTCAAAATCCACAGCGTTTTAATCAAACAGGAGCTGGTAGTTCTAACCAGCCATTAGTTAACATTAACAAGCAGAGAATGTTCCAAAGAGATATGAGACCCCCGAGTCAGCAAGACTCAAGATCAATTCCACTATGTCCAAATTGTGGTAGGTCCCATACTGGACAATGCCACAGAGAAACTAGTGCATGTTTTAAGTGTGGACAAATGGGTCATCTGATGAGAAATTGTCCACAACTGCGAAGTTTTAGTCAAGCATCAGTGCAACCAGCTTCACCCCCTGCATCTGTGCCAGCATGACCTAGTAGAGCAGCCTCAGTCCAAGCAAGTAGTGGTGGTCCTGGTAGAGGATCAGGAAATCGAGGGCGAGAACTAGCTCGAGTTTTTGCCTTGACACGATAGGATGCACAGGCCTCAAATGCAGTTATGACAGGTACATTATCAGTATGTTCCCATAAAGCATATGTTCTGTTCGATCCTGGTTCTACTCATTCTTATATATCACTATGCTTTGCTAAGAACTTGGATAGAGATCCTACTAGTTTGCATTGTTCTTTCATGGTTGCTACTCCAATGGGAGAACTTCTAGTAGTAAATGATGTGTATAAATAATGTGAGATTTTGATAGAAGGCAAGGAGACTCTTATAGATTTGATAGTTCTAAATATGATAGACTTTAATGTGATTTTGGGAATGGATTGGTTGGCAACATGCCATGCCATTCTAGACTGTCATCATAAGGTGATTAAGTTTAATGTACCTGGAGAATCTTCCTTTATGATACAAGGATATTGTAGTAAGAAGTCTAGAAATTTAATTTCAGCCTTAACAGCTCATAAACTGTTACGAAGAGGATGTCAGGAATATATAGCAATAGTCAAGGATGTTGATATGAAGTATACAAGTTTAGAGCAGGTTCTAGTAGTTAAAGAATTTTCTGATGTGTTTCCTGAAGAGTTGCCAGGATTACCACCAGACCGAGAGATTGAGTTTAGTATTGACCTTCTCCTTGAAACACAACCAATATCCATACCTCCTTATCGGATGGCACCTGTAGAACTTAAGGAATTAAAATAACAATTACAAGATTTATTAGATAAAGGTTTTATTCGACCCAGTACATCTCCCTGGGGTGCTCCTGTTCTCTTTGTGAAGAAAAAGGATGGATCTTTACGTCTATGTATTGACTATAGGCAGTTGAACAAAGTGACTATACGAAATAAATATCCTCTACCCAGAATAGATGATCTGTTTGACCAGTTACAAGGTGCTCAATGTTTTTCAAAAATTAATCTGAGATCTGGGTATCATCAATTAAAAATAAAGAAGGAATATATTTCAAAAACTGCTTTTAGGACTCGGTATGGGCACTACGAGTTCTTAGTAATGCCATTTGGTTTAACGAATGCCCCAGCTGCATTTATGGACTTAATGAATAGGGTATTTAAACCTTTCCTGGACCAGTTTATTATTGTATTTATCGATGATATTCTAGTGTATTCAAAGAGTTCAGAGGAGCATGAGCGACATTTAAGGATAGCCTTGCAAACCCTAAGAGAACATCAATTGTATGCTAAGTTTTCAAAGTGTGAATTTTGGCTTAGTAATGTTACATTCCTAGGGCATGTGATTACCAAAGATGGTATTCATGTTGATCCCAAAAAGATAGGAACAGTACAGCAATGGCCACGCCCCACGACAGTTACAGAGATTCGTAGCTTTCTTGGGTTAGCAGGCTATTATCGTAGATTTGTTAAAGATTTTTCAAAGATAGCTGCTCCTTTGACCAGGTTGACTAGGAAAGGAATAAAATTTGAGTGGTCTGATGCTTGTGAGAAGAGTTTTCATAAATTAAAGGAATGCTTAACTACAGCCCCAATCCTTACCATTCCTACGGATACAGGAGATTACGTAGTATACTGTGATGCATCTAGAGTGGGTTTAGGCTGTGTGTTAATGCAAAATGGAAGAGTAGTTGCTTATGCATCTAGACAGTTGAAGAAGCATGAACAGAATTATCCCACCCATAATTTAGATATGGCAGCTGTAGTATTTACTCTAAAGATTTGGAGACATTACCTGTATGGAAGAACTTGTGAGATTTATACATATCACAAAAGCCTCAAATATATTTTTCAACAGAAGGATCTTAATTTGAGGCAAAGAAGATGGATGGAGTTACTGAAAGACTATGACTGTACGATTTTGTATCATCCAGGTAAAGCAAATGTAGTAGCTGATGCTCTAAGCAGAAAGTCAATGGAAAGTTTGGCTCATATAGCAGAGGTGTGACGACCATTGTTAGAAGACATCCATAAGTTAGAAAGTAAGGGGATAAAGTTTGAAATAAAAGAACCGGGAATATTATTGGCTCATGTGCAGCTCCAATCTTCCTTAGTTGAGCAAATCAAAGCCGATCAAGACAAGGATGCTAATTTGCTCAAGATTAAGAGTGAAATGAAGGATCGTAAGGATTTTGAATTCTCAGTGGATATTGAAGGGGTATTAAGATACGGTAGACGATTATGTGTCCCAAATGTTCATGATTTGAGAAAACAAGTTTTGGAGGAAGCACATCGATCTACATATACCATACACCCGGGAATGACAAAGATGTACCAAGACATAAAGGAATTGTATTGGTGGGATGGTATGAAGAGGGATATTGCGGAATATGTTTCCCATTGTTTGACATGCCAGCAGGTAAAAGCTGAACATCAACGACCTGCAGGGTTACATCAGCGAATAGAGATACCAGAATGGAAGTGGGAGAGAATTACTATGGATTTTATCACTGGATTACCAAGAACTCCCAAGGGAAATGATTCTATATGGGTCATTATAGACTGCATGACGAAGTCAGCACACTTTCTGCCTGTGAAAACAACCTACAATGTAGCTCAGTATGCAAGGCTCTATTTAAATGAAATAGTTAGGCTACATGGAGTTCCTATATTGATTATATCGGATCGAGGGCCGCAGTTCACGGCACGATTTTGGAAAGCTTTTCAAGAAGCATTAGGAATGAGATTGGACTTGAGCACAGCTTTCCATCCCCAAACTGATGGTCAGTCTGAGCGTACGATTCAAATTTTAGAAGATATGCTCTGAGCCTGCATTTTTTATTTTGGTGGAAGTTGGGATATGTACTTGCCTTTGGCTGAATTTGCATATAATAATAGTTACCAAACTAGTATACAGATGGCCCCATTTGAAGCTTTGTATGGTAGACGGTGCAGATCTCCCATTGGATGGTTCGAAGTGGGCGAGGCTAAACTTATAGGGCCAGATCTTGTACAAGAAGCTTTGAACAATGTAAAGCTGATTAGAGAAAGGCTGCAGGCAGCTCAGAGTAGACAAAAGGCGTATGTTGACAACAGACGAAGGGAGTTAGAATTTTCAGAGGGTGAACAAGTGTTCCTAAAAGTCTCACCCATGAAAGGAGTGATGAGATTTGGAAAGAAAGGGAAGTTAAGCCCTCGGTATATAGGTCCTTTTGAGATATTGGACATAATAGGTGCAGTAGCATATCGCATAGCTCTGCCACCAGAACTGAGTAATGTTCATCCAGTATTTCATGTGTCTATGTTATGGAAATACTTACCGGATCCTACTCATGTCATTCAACCCCAAGAAATTCAATTGGATAAGAATTTAACTTATGAGGAAAAGCCGATATCTATTGCTGATCAACAAGTGAAGAAGTTGCAGTCACGAGATATTTCTATGGTTAAGGTGATATGGCAAAATCACTCATCTGAGGAAGCTACGTGGGAAAGAGAAGATGACATCCGCGCCAAATATCCGCATTTGTTTGAATAATGAGGTTAGTATTTATCTGCTACTATGGTGATGAAATTCGGGGACCGAATTTCTTTAAGGGGGAAGAATGTAATAGCCGTAAATTTAACGAGAAAGTTCAACTAAAGAAATTTAGAATAAAAGAGATAACTTTGGAAAATGGAGATTTTAATTAAGGAAAATTTGAAATTTAAGAGAGGATTTCGAAAATGGAGTTAGGACACAGTGAAAATAAGTTATTATTTACATGGATTAAAGAATTATAAAAGAAATGTTAGAAATTTATGTTTCGGGACAAAAATGCAATTTCTTAAAAGTTTCGGGGTTAAAATGTAAATAAAAAAATTTTGCAAGGACCTCCCTCAAAAAGTAAAATTTTACAGAAAGATCCCCCGGGATATTTTAAGGGCCTCAACCAATCCGGAAGGTGGTCAGTGACAGATTTCTCCATCTCTCTTCAGAAAATTCTCCCCAAAAACCATCTAATTTCTCTCTAAGATTTCTTTGCCTACAGACCTCAGATTTTGACACCACCACCACCAACGGACTCAGGACGAAGAGTTCTTCAAATCCATCCGATTGGTTTCTAGAGAATTGGCTGGAAATTGGCCGGAAAATTGAAAGAAAAAATGGCCAAAAAGGTAACCCCCGAAACTCCTACTTTTAGTTTTCAAACGCAAAAACTAACACCGTAGATCGATCCAGAAGGCACCGAAACCTTTGGATCTCAAATTTCAGCCAGACCCACCACCGCACGCGCCTCCACGCGCCGCATCTCCCTCGGCGAGTGAAGCCCACGCGCAGCTCCTCGGGTGGCGCGTGTAGCGCGTGGCAGCCAGACCTCCATGCGTTGACCTACATTGATCGAGCTCCTGGAGGCTAAATTTCACAAATCTGGAGTCGTTTTCAAGGTTTTTGGACGTTCCGGACTCGATTTTAGGGTTTATTTCACTGAATTCGGATCAAAAAATAGGATTTTAAGGGTGTCCAACTTTGTACTTCAAAGTGGTGAGTAGATGATTCTTTCTATGGCTTGTTTTTACTCTTCTTGAACTTTACATTGATAAATGAGCACGATTACATGTTATTTATACTTCCATATGTTCTTGAAATGGTTTGGAAATGTCTGAAATATTTGGTATATGATATGTAGTTCAAGAAGAGTTTGATTTTGCAATAAATTTTGAAACACATTGAACATGTATTTTTTTTTACACGTATTAATTGTTGGATATGAAAATTATGCATATTATTTTATGAAAGAAATTGAATGGCAAGCGTAAAGCTCATGGTGAGTTGCTTGATAATTACGGAAAGCGTAAAGCTCATGGCGAGTTGCTTGATAATTACAGCAAGCATAAAGCTCATGGCGAGTTGCTTGATAATTACGGCAAGCGTAAAACTCATGGCGAGTTGCTTAATAATTTTACATTCTATTTGATGAATATGCATTAATATATATATGTTATAAACGATTTTGTACTGAGATTGAAAACTCTGTCGTTTTTCTACATGAATGTAGATATATATATATATATATATATATATATATATATATATATATATATATATATATATATATATATTGATGAATTTTGTCGGTTATATGGCTTGAGACGGTAATGTGAAGGTGATAGTAGTGGGAATGTGAGGAGGCAGTTCGGTGATGTACTCACATTCCCTGTTGATGGAAGTTGTAGTCAGAGATATTGTGAGAAGGCAGTTGGGTGATGTACTCACATTCCCTTATTAATTATTGTGATGATGACAGTGGTAATGTGAGGAGGCAGTTGGGTGATGTACTCACATTCCCTGTTGATCTATTGAAGTTGTAGTCTGTGGTATTGTAAGGAGGCAGTTGGGTGATGTACTCACATTCCCTGATTACCTACTGTGATTGTGACTATGGTATTGTGAGGAGGCAGTTGGGTGATGAACTCACATTCCATATTTATCTATTGAAAAGATTTGATTTTTAATGCATACCAAAATCTATTTAAGATTTATTTGTATCATATGTGGTTACAGCTATTAAAATGTGATTTGAACTGAGAATATTTTGAAAATGCGGGTCCCATAAGAATGTACTTTTGAACGGTGGATTTTGATATGATAAGTTTTACTATATAAGTACATCCTTATGTTGACCTGAGAAGTCATAGGAGATGTTATCTGCTCACTGAGTTGTAAAATTCACTACACGTAGTTGATATATTTTTCAGATAAAGACCCAGAATTTGGTCCCGCGGCTACTTGACCGACTAGGTGTCGTGCTTTAGTGGTGAGCCTAACTTGTTTCTAGGCTCTCAGTGTAATATATTGTAATATATTTGTACTCTAGTGTTGCTCTGAAAGTTACAGGCAGGATCCTTGTTTCCGCTGTAAACTTGATATATATAGACTTGGCATGTATAGTTATTGGTTTTGTAAACTTGTGAACGTTGAATAATACTTGGATATGTATTATCGTGAGATCATTTGCATATGTGTAATAAAAAGTTTAACGGATATTAAAGGTATTCGCGTTCCTAAAGTAGGGACGTGACAAGTTGGTATCAGAGCATTAGGTTTCCCTGTGACAATCAGAGCAAGGGATTCTTTAGTAGGACCTTTAGTATCGATATGAGCCGGACATATTTATACTTCAGGTGCTGCTGAGGGAATTTATAGGATATTCACTTCCTTTCCAAGTGTCTTTAAATTCCTTGAGTAAAGTTTGAATACATGTATCTTAAATAGGTGTTTTATTTTGTATAGTTAATGATACCGCCAAGAACTAGAGCGGTCACTAGAGAAGAAGCTGTAGATTGTGCACCCTCTACAGAAGAGTTTGCACAATCTACAATACCAGTACAAAGAGGCCATGGTAGAGGCCGACCTAGAGGAAGAGGTAAAGTAGGGACGTGACATGTTATTTGTTTCTTTTTCTTCTTATTAATCTGTGCTTTGTATATATGCTTTTAAGGATCTGAACAATGCTTGGAAAGAAGCATGTGATTCAGATTCTGCAAGCAAAATGACTATTCCCAATGGAATATTCAAGATGGGCGCAGTAGATTTGAAAGGACCTTGCAAGGCGCCTTCTATAAATGTACAGGTTGATGGCACAATTAATGCACCAGAAGACTTGGTCAAGGGGGTTGATTAGTGGGTTAAATTTGAAAATCTCAACTTCTTCACCTTATCAGGGAGTGGAACTTTTGATGGTCAAGGTCCAGCTGCCTACAAGCACAATGATTGTACACAAAACAAGGACTGCAAAATGCTTACCATGGTAAATAATATGTCCATATAATTTCAATTTCACAGCTTGTACCATTTCCCATATTTAATACACTAACATCATGAGTTTCTTGTAAAATGGGTATAGAATTTCGGCTTCAATTTCCTCAACAATTCTATTATCACGGGTAACCTCAAAAGACAGCAAAAACTTTCATGTCAACGTTATAGACTGCGACAATATTACATTTGATGGCTTCAAAATTAGTGCGCCCGAAGATAGCCCTAACACGGATGGAATCCACATGGGGAGATCAAAATGTTGTGAACATTAGAAATTGCGAGATTGCTACCGGAGATGACTGTGTCTCGTTAGGTGATGGCAGTAAACAGTTAACTGTGGAGAATGTGACTTGTGGACCTGGCCATGGCTTTAGTGTTGGAAGCCTTGGAAGATACCCCAATGAAGAGCCCGTAGATGGTTTCACAGACAAGAATTGTACATTGAAAGGCACATTAAATGGTGTGAGGATCAAGACCTGGCCTGGCACTGACGGACAAATTACTATCTCTAATATGCATTTTGAGGATATTACCATGGATAATGTCTCGAACCCTGTGATCATAGACCAAGAGTACTGCCCCTGGAATTAGTGCAACAAACAGGTATTTAAACCAAAGCTACTAAAATTCATTTCTCTTCATTCAACCCTACTCTCTCAATTATCATTTTCAGAGAGGTCATTATCTAAATCATTAGCCTTTTAACTACTGATTTTATGACTTAATATTCCGAGCATTAACGTCTCTGACACCACTTTGATGCATGCTTTCAATGGCTTAGACTCCATCAAAAATAAAGATAAGCACAGTGACGTTCAAGAACATTAAGGGCACTTCTGCAACTGAAGAAGGAGAAATTTTTGGCTGCAGTAGTGGTGTACCATGTGAGGGCGTGGAGCTAAATGAGATTGATCTCACATATCAGGGAGCTCCTGAAAAAGCTAAATGTTCTAATGTCAAGCCCACAATTCAAGGGAAGGCTCCTAGTTGTTGAGCTTAAGAGTCCAACACTACAACAAAAGCTTTCCATTGGATTTCTCTTATCTTTTTCTTAAAGATCACGTAATAGTGCATCACGATATAAAGAGAGGGTGATCACCAGTTTTGGCTATTAATAATGTATCATATTTTATGATACCTACATAGTTAGTTACAATATTATAAACTTCACTCAGTATCACAGATACACTTATAGAGAATTTTAAATAATTGACATTGACTTTCAAATTTTAGAATCCCTATTATAATATTCTAAGTTATATTCTTTAGCCCTAATCCAATTTAAAAGTGGGAACAATAGTCCATGCTTTTTCAAATCTGCAAGAATATAATATATTATTTTTAAGTACAAAAGATTAATTTAAAATTATGTTCAAGTTGTGGATTTGCACCATAGACTCAAAGGCAACTTTTCTCGAACGTTCTTCAATTAATTGAGATTCCCATCAAAATGTTATCACTTAATATGTTCCTTTTAATTATTTAATTACCAGAAATAATTATTAGTTTTTCTACACGAGATTCCCATCGAAATGTTATCACTTAATTGGTCAAACTTTTTAATTTTACGTTTTCTTTCACTTGAGTCAAATAAATTTTCATTTTTTTTGTTCGAGTCATATTTTATTCTTATTTTATCTTTCAGTGTAAATTTTAATTTGGGCTCTTTTAATTGAGTCAATCGTTAATATTAGATTTTATTTGTAGAAACAATTCTCCATTTGAATTTTTAACCGTGTCAATTGAGTCTAGTCATTTTTATCTTGGCTAAAAAAATTCTATTGGATCAATCTTTTATTTTGTTATTAGATTTGAAACATTAATTTTAAATTTGATATTTTAGATTATTTTAAGTTGATCCAGTCATAGATTTTGTAAATATGTTTTCGGTGGATTCGTTCATCAGAACTTTTGTTTTTTGGCCAATCTCCATTAACAGAAATTAAGAGAGGCTATAGTAGGGTTAAAAAGTTACAAAATCTTTTGGCATCCACGATTCATTGTGTAATTTCGTCCCATTATGATTGGTTTCCTATATAAAGGACATTGTGTACTCAATAAATATAATATTAGATATATGTGGGATAGTTGGAGAAAAACTATGCCCTTTGCTTATCATTGTTTCATCTCTTTTATACTATGTCTTTGTTTTCTTGCCTATCTTTATTTTATATACACCATGTTATCAGTCTTTAACAAACTAGTGTGAATTGATTAATCCTTTAAGTTTTCTTTTCATCAATCAAGGTAAGAACTTTGTTGTTATTACTTTATACTATTTATAAATTAATGATTTATTTATATTCATTTATGAAAAAAATATAAAATATTATTATGAATTTTCTATTAGCAAATAGAATTGCAAATCAAAGAACTTATATATTCCCAACGTTTTTATGATAGATGGCCAAAACCATATCAATTTTAGTTTTATTATTTTTTATTGGCAACGATTTTATAGTTGAAGGGGTATTTATAATGAGTAAAATTGTGTGGCTTATTATGATGAATTGCAAGGAAGTATCTTGAGTGGATATATAGATATATTTTTTATACTTATAATAGGAGTGAAGGCCAGTCGTTTATGTAATACATGCCACCAAATATCTGTTGAAGGTCAATAATGACTAGCTATGACTATTGAAATGTCATAAGGTTATTTTAAAGCAAATAACCATGTTATGGCTAGAAGTCATAGAGGTAAATAGTTGTAAAACCATTTAAACTTGGAAAGTCGTGACGCCTGCAAGGCTATCAGATATTGAAAGACTATAAAAGCTATTAAGTGTTATTTTTATGTTTTAATGACCAATTATTATTTACTTGAATGTCTATAAGGTCAGATTTTTAAAAAAGTCTTTGTAACAGATATTATGGCACGTCTGACGAAGAATAAAATTTACCCAATCTGCATATAGGATTCTAGCAATTTATTTTGAAATATGAGGCTCATGAATTCATAGCTATTAAGCAAGAATATTGTGGCCTATCCAATGTCTATATAATTTGGCATATATAACTCATAACTCATAATTTTATAGCCACTCGATAAAAGCATAAGCATCGCACGTGTTATTCTTTTATAACAGTGAAATAAGTTGAATGAGCATACTTTATTTAATGTTCTAAGTGATATACCTATTGAATATGTCATGTAAAAAATATAATATATATGAAATATATTATTTAGTTATCACATTTTTAATATATATATATATATATAAACAAGAAAACATGAATTTTAGTAGCAGTTTTAAAGTCATTTAGCGATGGCTTTTAATTTTGACGGTTAAGAGTTTAGCAGTGATTTTAAGACCACTTCAAAATTCTCTACCATAAGCTATATAAAGGTGGTGTTTCTTGACCATTAGAACAAATGCCGCTAATATATATTTAGCAGTTGTTTTTGAACTGCCATAAAAGATCAATTCCAAATACTAAATTTCATATAATTAAGGTGGTTTTGAATGCCGTTAATAGTTTAAAATTTTTGAAAACACTATAGCCGTAATTATAATGTCGTTTGGTTCAAACGATTATTTTCACACTTTTTAAATATAGAACTAATATCACTAATATCGCTTGTAATGTTGAAGCTGTTCCTCCCCATAAACTTGCTTGCAATTATAATGTGAGTTCAAACCTTTGACATAGTCATTTTACTGTTGAGTTGAATTCAAACTTACTACTTGAGCCACATAATTATAGGTGTGTGTAGGCACGAACATTGATATTTATCATGACTATTTATGTACAAATGTTTTTTTCCATTGCAACAAATAGGAAAATTACAAGAAGTACCAACCTATGAAGGTGGAATGGCTAGACGTCCTTGTTTCAAGATGATATTAAAGCTTTTGACCGAGTCAACTATTTGGATAAATAGTTCAAGAGGTTAAATGTCTTGTATGTCTATGTCTGTATTTTCTATTTTTTTTATAGTTAGTCTTAAGGATTAAGACATTTGTGAAATGTTAGGGATATATTTAAATAAATAAAAAACTTTAGAGGCTAAATTGAATTTTACTACAAATCTAAAGTATTAGAATAGTACTTTACCTGAAAGCAAACTAAACCTATTCTCAATTACTTTAAAGGAAAAATCCTTAAAATAATTTTAAACTCTTGTATATCCTTCCAAATTACTTGAGGATGAGGGTCTAGGTTAAATCCTACAGTCAGCATCAAAAAAATTTTAGCATACCAATTTACTCTTTGGTGAAGGGGATGGATTTAGGAGTAGGACACTTATCTTCTGTGATAGCAGCATTATGGGCATGGCTTTTTCAGGATTTGGATGGCTTCCAATCATTTGGTTTCCCGTGAATTTTCTAGCAAGTTTTCTTGGTGTGCCCTATTTTTCAGCATTAAGATGAGATTCTTTCATAATAAGGGCTAAACCTTCAGATGGAACAAAATTTTGAACTCCCATCATCAACCTTTTCCGGCTTTCCTCACGGCGTACCTCTAAAAAAGCTAGCTTCACGTAGAATGGAGAGGGATTTAGTCCTTATTACCCTTTCTTTAACCTTGTCCAGGTTCTTATTAATACCAACAAACAACAACAACAACAACTAAGCCTTTTTCCACTAAGTGGGGTCGGCTACATGGATCAAACGGCGCCATAGTGGCCTATCATGGATGACATCAATAAATAAGTTATTAACTATTAAATCATTTTTAATAGTTTCACTTATTGTTTTCTTTGGCCTCCCTCTACCTCTAATTATTGGACTATTCTCCATTCTATCAACTCTTCTCACAAGGGCTTCTGCAGGTCTTCTCCACATATGGCCAAACCACCTTAAGCGAGTTTCAACCATCTTCTCCACAATAGGTGTTATCCCAACTTTCTCTCTAATGTACTCATTTCTAATTATATCTCTTCTGGTGTGTCCACACATCCAACGCAACATTCTCATCTCTACAACGTTGAGTTTATCTTCATGTTGTCTTTTAACCGCCTAACATTCTGTACCATACAATATAGCAGGTCTTATAGCCGTACGGTAGAATTTTCCTTTAACTTTGAGCGGCACTTTTTTATCACAAATGACACTCAAAGCTTTCCTCCATTTCATCCATCCAGCTTGAATCCTGTGGTTTACGTCCTCCTTTACTTCACCGTCATTTTGTATAATAAACCCAAGATATTTAAAACTTATAATTTGTTTTAATATATAGTCTCCAAATTTCACGTCTACATTCGTATTTTTTCGTCTCTTACTAAAAATACATTCCATATATTTTGTTTTATTTCTACTTATCTGAAAACCATGTGTTTCTAAAACTTGTCTCCATGACTCTAACTTCATATTTATTTCCTCTTTCGATTCACCAACTAAGACTATATCATCTGCAAAAATCATGCATTGAGGCCCCAACTCTTGTATATGTTCAGTAACTGCGTCCAAAATCAAGTTAAAAAGATACGGACTCAGAGAAGACCCTTGATGTAGTCCAATAGTTGTGGAAAAATCCTTTGTATCCCCATTTTGTGTTCTCACGCAAGTCGTTATCCCGTCGTACATGTCTTTGATTGCTCGAATGTACGCAATACGTACTCCTTTCTTTTCTAAAGCCTTCCATAGGATCTCTCTTAACACTCTGTCATATGCCTTTTCCATATCAATAAAAACCATGTGCAAATCTTTCCGTCTGCTTTGATACCTTTCCATCAATCTCCGTAATAAATAAATTGCTTCCATAGTTGACCTTCCTGGCATAACTCCAAATTGATTCTCTGTAACTTGAGTCTCTTGTCTTAATCTTTGCTTAATGATCTTCTCCCATAACTTCATAGTGTGGCTCATGAGTTTAATTCCCCAATAGTTGGAACAATTCTGTATGTCTCCTTTATTTTTATATATAGGGATTATAGTACTTCTCCTCCATTCATCCGGCATTTTCTTAGATTTCATTATCACATTAAACAACTTAGTGAGCCAACTTATACCCTTCTTTCCTAAACTTTTCCACACCTCAATAGGTATATTATCAGGTCCTACTGCTTTGCCATTATCCATTCTCTTCAGAGCTTTCTCTACTTCAAACTTTTGGATTCTACGATAAAAAGTATAATTATGGTCTTCTTCTGCAGTATTAAGTCTGTCAGAGTTGTAGATCAACTCATGCCCTTCGTTAAAAAGTCCTTGAAAGTAACTCCTCCATCGTGCTTGGATATCATGCTCCCTTACCAAAACATTACCCTCTTCATCTTTAATACATTTCACTTGATCTAGGTCCCTTGTCTTTCTTTCCCTACCCTTCGCAAGCTTGTAAATTTTTCTTTCTCCCTCCTTAGTTCCTAAAGATTGATATAATCCCTCAAAAGCTCTAGTTCTTGCTTCACTCACAGCCTTCTTAGCGTCTTTCTTAGCCGCTTTATATTTATCCCAAATTGCCTTATCTTTACATAAGTACCACTCCTTATAACACTCTCTTTTAAACTTAATCCTATCTTGCACCTGCGCATCCCACCACCAAGATTCTTTACCCTTAGGTCCAACGCCTCTTGATTCACCAAGTGTCTCTCTTGCTATATTCCTAATCCCTTTGGCCATCTCGTCCCACATATCATTAGCATTTTCTTGGACCTCCCAAAGCCTTTCTTCCTCCACTCTTCTTTGAAAATTCCTTTGTTGCTCATTCTTCAAAGACCACCACCTAATTCTAGGAATTGTTTTCTTACTCTTTCTTTCTACTCTTCTCATAACTCGTACGTCCAAAACTAAAACTCTGTGTTGGGTAGCCAAGCTCTCACCGGGTATGACTTTACAATTTGTGCAGAACTTTCTATCTGATTTCCTTACCAAGAAAAAATCTATTTGAGTACTTGCTCTCACCAGGTTCTTATTAATACCAAGAAAAAAAAAATTAAATATATGTTTCTACTCCACAATTTTCTTGCACACTGCATTGTCTTCGAGGCACTTCCAAGCGTTTACTTTAAACATGTCCAATTGTTGCTCGTAATGGGACAAGTTGTTGAAATATTGAGTCACAATTAGTTCCTCCTATCGAAGGTCATGTAGTATAGCTTCAATTTGGAAAATTTCTTAAGTATTATTAGAACTTGAGTAAGTCTTATTTACTGCATCCTATATTTCTTTTGTGATCCCGTAGAGTAGAAAATTTTCTCGTATATCCTTGTTCATCCAGTTAATCAACCAAAACATTACCATATAATTCTTGGTTCTCAATACTCAATATTTAGGATCTATCTTTTTGGGTGCAATAATTTCCCCAGTGAAGTATTCGTCTTTGCATTTCTCATAGACATATATTATCACATATTAAGACTATTGGAGGTAGTTGTGACCATTTAGTTTATGGCCATTGATGACTAGGGAGGGATTTTCGGTTCCTCCATTGTTGCTCATTAAGGCAAAAAAATTTGGGTTAGAGGTGGAGCTACATTTTTTGGCAGCCATAGAGCAATCTTGAGAGTGGGCTTTGCTGATAAGAACAGAAACAGAGGAGTGCGACTAAGATTTTGCGTATAAGATCAAAAGCAAAAAAGGTGTAATGTAGATTTAGCTTTCACAAATAAAAGCAAATGTGACACAACCAGGTGTCTCATCACATCTGGAACAAAGATGATGGAGGTAGTGGTGTCAAGGCAGAGGTGTGCGGTAGTCTAGGACATCTAGCAAAGTAGTCATAGCAGTTTGGAATGTTTCGCGAAGAAGTGCCACAATGTACTCTATTTCACGACACTTCCTACTTTGCAGTGTGCTTTGATACCATGCATTTTATGAGAAGAACTAAATATTTCTCATATATTGAATGATAGGGTACAAGGAAATATATATACACAAATGACCCATGAGTATCCTAACAAACACGATAAAAAACCTCTATCCTAACTACTAGAAGATAAACTACATCTAATTTGAATTCAAACTTCAAAGGATAATAACCAAATAAAAATAATAATAAAAAGACTGTTGTAATAGAATATTATAGATAATAAAATATACTCCCTTGTCTTTACATCTTGTATTATTCTACACTACCCAAATACTTTGGTTCTCTGCATGTTCCAAAGAACTCCACGAATGCCATCCAAATAGATCATTTTAAATTCCATATGTTTTTAGGGAATACAAACCATGATCTTATGAGTGATGTCATCTTGAACTATTGTAGCATAAAGAAACTTTCTTTTCTTTATAGATCCACAAAAACACTGAAGTACGTCATTTCTTGAGGGACATTCTTCATGATTTGATTGAATCATCATTGTTCGAAAAAAAATGATTTTTACATCATTGGCCAGTCTTATGAGGAAAAATAGAGTCCATTTCCAATTTGGGATCTTGGATTGTTAGGGCATGATGAATTCTGTAGCTAAGTTGTAACTTATATGTAATATTCCTTTTCCATTTTCTTTTTTCTTTTTCTTTTTCTTATCAATAAAATTACCAATCTGTCCCCTCATATCCTAGAAAAGACCAAATTGCCCCACTCTTATTTTCTTCTTCCTGCAAGAACACCACCACCAGCAACAGAAAGCTTTTCCTTCTTCCTCAAGCAAAATGCTTGCTTCCTTCTCCTTCATGTGAGCTCCTCTTCCCATGAAAATTTGTTCGCTCAATCATTCATTAGGAAGCAAAAAATTCCTTCTCAAACCAGCCTAAAACGTGGACCAAGGAGCTGCCAAAAAATTAAGGAAAACAGTAGTGCGAAAGTAATGTAGCAGCAAGGTAAAAGCTCAAAATCTTTAGTCTTTCTGCTGGTTTTTGAAATTTCTGATCATAGAACCATGTTAAATACATATTTTTCTACTTCCATATCAATTTTTACAAGCAAATAACACCATTTGGATGCCTAAATCATGAATATTAGCTTCAATGAACAGTGTTATGAATAGTATTGTGAATAGTACCGTGCATGAAGAAATGGAATTTGAGTCATTCCAAATTGTAGAGCATGATTTTGGGGTTCAAATAATCAAAATATTTTTGGAAAATTCATTTAAGAAGTTTTCTTAGATGAAGCTTGAAGTTGAAAAGTTTATGTGTAAATGGAAAAATGATGGAATTAATTCATGAATCATGAAGTTGTTGAAGCTAAATTGATAAATATGAATTGCCATAAAAATACGAACTAATGTATGTTTTAGAAATTCATCCTAGATGGATTAAGGACTCATTGTTTAGGATTGTGTGCAATGAGCTCCTAAGATGTTAGTTTTGATGAGTATGAATGTTGATCTTCTCAAATGTTGAATTATAGGTTGTGAAGCATTCGGGAACCAAACTTGAAAGTTGATTACTAATTTGGATAACGGGAGCAAAAAGTGGGGTTTATTCCTCTTGGACCTTAAAGAGTGAGTAAGTATGATTTACTATAGTGCCCTCTTCAAGATCTTCATCATTTGTGTCATGTTATTTTTATTTCTAAGATTATTTAGAATGAATTTTCAAGTGTGATGATTTACATATTGATCAGCTATTTTAAGAAACTAACTTCTACCTTTTTGCTTTTACACTTTGTGACTTTCTTTCTTTTAATTATGCATAATGTTTTCATTAAATGTTGCTCTTAGCATTTTATGAATGCAGGACAGACTTCTTGATGAAATCCCTCCTATGTTTATGTTAAAAATGTGAAGTTTGTTCTATATTGCTGATGAACTCTATGAATTTACACATGTATGCATTTGTTGATTTTTTCTAGATTTATGATGAATGAATAGTTCATTTCTATATGAAAATTTTCAAGTTAGCTTTAAATTGCAAGTTGACTATGTGAGTTCTGATATGATTTGAGAAAAAGTATGAAATTGAAATATGTTTTGATAAAGAATATTTGTTAAGGAATAGAGAGATTTATTCATTCTCTTAACCAATGCATTTTTATTTCCTCAATGCATTGCTACCTTTGTTTTGTTCTTTCATGTTTATTTTTATTATTATTTTTTTGGTTTATAAGTTTTTGTTTGTTCTGGATGAATCATTGACAGAAATACTGTCAGCTACCGACAAAAATAGCTAGCCTTAGTGCACCATTAACCCTAACTAGTAAGGGAGTTGCTAGTCTCGTGTGCAGAAAAGCACATGAAGATTGGATTATGAATACGTTATGGACAGGTTAGGTAGTTTTACGAAGCTCCTTCCAACCTTACGATATGAATTTTGAGAATGTGGTGATTTACATGTCCCATTATTGTGTGCTTGGGATAGTTATGATATGGAAATGTTAGGGAGTTTACACAAGCTTCTCCCAACCTTATGATATAAATGATAAGAGTGTGGTGATTTACCAGTCATATTGCTATGTTCTTGAGATAAGACATGTATGTGGTGATTTGCCCCTACTAGACTATGTGCTTGGGTATAAAAAAAAGTCTCTGCTTTGAGTCCTCCTCTAAACATTTTCCTCTTTCTATAAAGAGTTATTTTCCTATTTTCTTATCTGACTTTCAAATTATTGTTTATTATATTAAATCTCAAGATTTCATAACTTCTCTTGACCTAATTTAGCCACTTTAAAGTTTTCATTAGTTGTTATATACATTAATTTAGAGAATGTTATATTCTTTGTAAATACTTTGCACATTTTCTGTTTATTAAAAATT
This sequence comes from Gleditsia sinensis, assembly GCA_037074535.1. Lineage (NCBI taxonomy): Eukaryota > Viridiplantae > Streptophyta > Magnoliopsida > Fabales > Fabaceae > Gleditsia > Gleditsia sinensis. The sequence continues at coordinate 24,209,922 of CM073470.1, forward strand.
CGTGCATATAGTCTATTCTGTCTCAGTTATAATAGGCTATATTTGCTCACTAAGTTGTGTAAATCAACCCTTTATTTCTATGTTTTCATATAGCACTGAAGAGTCCAACCTACATTCATCTGGACCTGAATAAGATAGCAATTTCTGTGGTGAGCCCAATTTTTCTTGAAGCTCCTTAATGTTTTTCTGTTATTTTACCTATTTTTGTAATCTAGACTATACTACAGTGATCACGGACAGGATCTTGCTTTTATTGTGTACTCTACGTATTTGGTGATGTGATCTTAATTAAGCATGATATTAATACCTTTAAACTTAATTTTTGTTTGATTTAAGTAAAATATGATTAGGTATTAGCTTATTTTTGTGTTTTGTGTTGTAGGAACAAAGGAAGAAGAAAAAGATAAGAAATTCATGGAAAAATGCTACATTGCAGCGATTCCAGACCTTTCAGTACTTTTTAGAGCATATCTCCCTCTTATGAACTCCAATCAAAGTAATTCAAGTACCTGTGAAACGATAACACAATTATCTACAACTTTTATGTTGAACACTTTGTCAAAATCTGGTGATTTTATAGCGTTATGGAGTTTGAAAATCAGAATCACAGTGCAGCAGGATGAATTCTGACCTTTGGTCATTAATTTTAGCATATCTCCTTCAATTTATATCTGTTTAAGGTGATTCTAGCGGATATGAAAATAAGAGACATAGAACTACAACTTTTGTGTTCAGTACTTTGGCAAATTCTAGAATTTTCGGGGTGCCCCAGCGCTGTGTCTTTGCAGGTTTAGAGGGCTGCAGTGCTCCCTAGCGCGCCGCGGCGTTGGATGCCTAGAAGCATCGGGCACCATGGCGCCCAAGGCCCAGCACCGGAGCGCCCGAGGATCAGAACCAGAGTGCCCCAACACTAGCTCAGGCACCGTGGCGCCTTGACAGTTGATTTCCAAAGCACCGCAGCGCTCGTCGCCGCATCAGTTTGCCGAATTTGCGATTTTTAGGTCTTCTTGACTCTAATTGAAGCCCGTTGGGCCAAGATTTGACCTAGAAACACTCCTACTTCAATTAGGAGGAGGGAATCTATAAAAAGGGAGGAAAGCAAGCAGAGAAGGAATATTCAATCAATCATCCAAGTTCTTAATTACATTCTTCAATTCTTCTTTAGAGTTTCTTATGGCCCTACTTGGCTAGTTACTTTTAGTTGGTAGAGGTAGATTGAAACCTCAAGGGATCTTCATGCATTGTAAGATTTGAATTTGATTTTATTATTTCAATCTTAATTGAGTATTGATTATTCATCTGTTCTTCTTCTCAATTATTATTCATATGATTGCTAGGAGGCCTACTAGTATATTATTTGTCTTAATCTACCACTAAATTATGTTTTGAACAAAGTCTTCAATTCTGTGATTCATGAGGCAAATAGGTTTGACGATTTTGGATTATAAATTATTGAACTTATCATGAATAATTAACTAAATTAGATATAGCTGATGTGTTTATATTTGTTTAACTCTGTCAGTTTCTCTAGTTCTTCAAGCGATTAATAAGCTATGATTTACCTATGTGCTAAAAGATTGCTTGTTAATTAGGGTTTAATTGGTACGATTGTCATTAATTTACTAGACTTAAGGAGGAACAGGGTTAGAAACCCAATGATAGATATTCAATTACATATTGATTATGTTGTCAATGATCAATACAATCCCTTGACGATGGATATCAACCGAAATCAACGCCTTTCTCATTAATTTCTATATTATTTTCATTATTGTTTACTTTACTTAATTTGCGATTATCAATCCCCCATTTTTCTAATAACATAAAATAATACCAGTCTCTATGGGATCGACCCTTACTCCCACTACTACAGGTTAATTGAGAGGTAAGGTATTAATTTGGGTATACCTGCGACAGTACGCACTAGTTGGTTAAAAATATCTATATATAATGACTTTATGGTATGAATATGTGAAAAGAAGATTATATATATTAATGTAATGTTTATTTCTGATTTAGATAGTCTGGTATAAGGTGATATTGTATGCTAGTGTCTGTATGTCTAATTTGAGGCTTACGATTTAAAGGCTAATATCTTACGCCATGCTAGTCATGTATCCCAAAATAGGGTTATGACATGATATATAGTTGATTGTTTATTCAGTTATGTAAGTAGTTTTGAGGTGGTTAGCTAGGAATAATTGTCATGATCTTATTAGTTTTGGTTCTTAGAATAGTCTATATATAATCCCTTATAACCTTCTTGGAATGCATTGAGAAGTTCATTCTTGCTTTCCTATCTTTATTTTCTTCTATGTTGTTTTCATTCAGTTATGTAAGTAGTTTTGAGGTGTTTAGCTTGGAATAGGTGTCATGATCTTATTGGTTTTGGTTCTTAGCATAGCTTCTATATAATCCCTTATAACCTTCTTGGAATGTATTGAGAAGTTCATTCTCGCTTTCCTATCTTTATTTTCTTCTATGTCAATAGGAATTGATACCTAACTTTTAAGGGACTTGGGCTAATATTTTCAGAGAGCACTTGTTTGTAATGAAAATAAATACACTAGTAGTTTAAGAGTCTTGACTCAAGTGACACTTTCCTAACACACAAAGTTCTTAATGCATGTGGATTTGATTCCCCCTCCCTTGATGCAATTTCTTTGAATAAAAGAAAGTAAATAAGTATACTAGTAAAGGATGATGACATCTCTTAGGAAAACCTTAGTTTGAAAAGCATTTGGTCCTTTTAAGGATTTTTTTAGCAACCAAACCCAACTAATGATGGATTTGGGTTGAATAAAAAATGTTTGCAAATAATAAGAAAATCCAAACCAAACATCTCTATTGAAACCACAACCAACAAAAAAATTATATGCATCTTCAATTTCACGACAACCAAATGGACATATACAAGAGATCTTGAAGTTACGCTTAATTAGGTTATTGCTAAGAGAAAGGAGATCATGACACAACTTCCAAAGGAAAAGACTGTACCTATATGACCATTTAATTTTTCAAATTGATTTCCAATCTAGATTTAAGGAAGAGGGGGCAATTGTTGTTGTACCTATTATCACTCAGATAAGATTGATATACCTTATACCAATAAAGTTTGTGATAGGCAACTAAGCAACTTGGGGAGCCCACCCTTAAAAGCTAACAGTTAGAAAGGGAGAATCAAGCCACTTAAATACTCCATCAAGCATCACATAATAGCACTGCCCCTAAGAGCCAATGTCCTGGTGGCTGCATTCTACGACACTTCACTGGGCCTTTTCGGTTAGCCTCCCCACCGGTCAACTCCTTTGTAGGTAGCCCTTTCTGTGACACTGACAACCAACTCTGATACCAATGATAGGCACCCAAGAAACTTGAAAAACCCACCCTTAAAAGCTAGCTATTAAGGTAAGATAACCATGCCACTTAAATACTCCATTAAGCATCCCATATTACTCGATGTGGGACTTAGGCATCCCATACTACCTAAGTCCCTATTAGTTTGTCACTACCATTATTGTAGGACATAGGAACCATACTAATTTCTTTCTCTAAATCTGGAGGATAGATTGTAGTAAGAAAGCTAAAATTCCAACTCTGACTATCATGCTTGATAAGATCCACTACCATTGTTCACTTAGCAGGAATTAGTCTGAAGATTGAGGGAAACCAAACTTACTCTCCAAACTAAACAAATTTTCATTTGGAACTGGCCATCTTAATTTTCTAAGGATCATATCATCTCTAGAGCAAATGCTCTTCCAAAGACTAAAAGCCCTTTGGGAACACTTAAGTGGTCCTCAAAATTGCTATTACCATGACATGCTCTCATCACTTTACTAAAAAGAGTATTTGGTTAATCCAGAATTCTCCAGTAATTTTTGGCTAAAGCCATTTGATTTCTAATTTAATTTGGAGAAATCCTAGACCACCCATCATCCAAGGGTGCACAATGTCTCTTCCAAGAAATCAAATGAGTTCTAGATTTACATTGAGAGTCTTGGATATGTTATAGGATTATATTGTCATGGAAGAAAGGACAGACTTAATCATAACAACTCTACCAGCAAGGGATAGAAATTTACCTTTCCAGGAACTATCATTAAGTTTTTGCAACATCATCTTTGTACTTATCCTATCTCTCAAATTTGAGAGATATGATTCTTGCTTCTTTTTTTGCGACTGCATGGGAATATTTCGTGTTTCTATCACATTGGACTAGCCAAAGTTCTCTACCCCATCAAATTTGCTCATAGTCTAGATAATATTCCAACTGCTTTCGAATTGAAAATTCCTCCTTCCTCACTTCAATATCTTCAATACTCTTTTGAAGTTCAAATAAAGTTTTCCGTAGCTCTTGGCTTTTAAGACACACATTAACAAAAAAAAACTCCAAATTCCATTCCCAAAGAGCTTCTTTGGTGAATTTAGTTTTGGTACAAAACGGCAACTGTTGGACCCATTACATGAAGTATTTAAAGCTTGAGCAATAGCTTCTTTGTATTCAAAATAATTGAGGCAAGATCTTATGCTGTTATAGGAAACACCAAAATTCTATTACAAAGCATTCTATCAACCTTTTCCCATATAGCTTCTTCATTTAGTCTACTATTGGTCCAAGTCAGTGGTTTCCTTTATATGGAATTTCCATTAATCCACAATCTTGAATTAGTTGATTAAAAGCATCAGAGCCAATAATAGAAGAACAAAAGCTGGTTTTATCTTCATTATGCAAAATTTAATTAAAATCAACACACAATAACCATGGTTCTCTAATAAATTTAGCAACATCAATTAAGAATGAATACAAAATTTTCCAATCTTGAACTTAATTTTGGCAGCTCATATATCCCTAATAAGTAAAAGGAATTCCATGCGAGTTCGTGATATAGGCATGAATCCAGTACTAGATAATATCCACTACATTCACAATATATTGTTTTTTCCACATAAGAACCAAACCATGTTTTTTATCGACGACATCATAGGAAACCATATCATCAAAACCTCGTGCATTTTTGTCACGGCCCTAATTTTAGGGCACGTGAATAACATACTTTACGATCATATATTTTCCATTATATGTATAATACACTCATTTATAGATAGGTATTCCCATGTATACACAATATAAAGACTAAGTCTATAACATCAAAGTACAGCAGAAGTAGGGATCTGCTTGTGGCGTTCAGAGTATACTCTAGTGTACAAAAATAATATAATCAAAATTTACAAGCCCTGTAAACAAAACATGCTCACCCAGAGATCATGTTGTCTAACTGGTCAACTATCTGAAGGGAAATGACTAAACTCTATATTTTTATCTATAAAAAAATAGAAATATTGTATAGTGAGTTTGACAACTCATTGAGTAGATAATACCTCATATAACCTCTTAGGTCAATATATGGATGTACTCATATATTAAAATTTATTACATAAAAAATTACAATTCTGAAGAACATCCATATAGGATCTACATTTCAAATATTCTCAACACAAGGATATTCAGATATTCAGATATCCAAAATCATATATTGTACTGTATGATCATTAAACAAATGTTGTTATGCATCAAAATATTTCACATAAAAACATTAGGAGGATCCTATATTAGAACCAATATATCAGAGTTCAGACCCTTCCGTACTTTGGTAGTATAGGATTTGCCTAAATTCAACATCCTGCTAAGGTTTGCCCTACCACCATTCAAGAGGACATACGAAAGGACTCTAATATGGGTATTTTTCAAGCACAAAGCAAGGGAGGCAAGTCACATATCATATAGTCGGCATCTCGCTCAGATATGAGGTATCTCACTCTTCATCACATATTATATCCCGTATGTTGGCCGTCACACGAGGCTAACACTGATAAACTCGCATTTTTTTAAAAATCTCATTTTTATGAACCCGTCAACCCGATTCAATCAACTCGAAATGCTTTTTTTCTCTTGTCAAATTCAAATGGGTTCAATTAGTTTATTCGTGTTATGCTCACCCTTAATAAATTTTTAAATTTTATATAAGCGCTGTAGCAAGAGTCAACAATGAATGCCCATGCTTAGTCCCATAAAAAACTGAACACTCACTTTCAAGAAAAAAAAAAAAAAGGAAGAGTAAGCGCCTACCACCAGAGTGCTCATCCTATGGAGAAGATTTTCGCTTGGGTAATGAATGAATTGTTTAATATATTTTACATGTTTATTATACCCGCAATGCATGTTTATATTACTTTATGTTATTTCTTTATTCAAATTATATTTAACTTTTATAATTAGTATGCCTGTATCCTATCTTATTTACCTCCCCAGCACTATACGTGCCCATCTATTCCTAATAATGATAAGTTTTAATGCATTGCCACGTATCATAACTACACATGCGAGCAACCTGAATGTCTATTCACATGATTTATTAATATTAGCATCTATATTTGTTTACATAGTCTACACTCAAGCATGGATTGTTGGAATGAGTTTAATCCATCTTTGGCACTCAATATTAATGACATCTCTTGCATCCATATTTGTTTACGTAGTCCAGACTCTAGCATACACTGTTGGAGTGAGTTTAATCCATCTTTTAATTTGCATTCATAGATACATTTAGCTCGCCTCTTTCGTTTAAATGTGTGACACAGGACAACAACAGCCATGAACTCTCTTGGACTAATGCTTACTGAAAGGGAGCTCATTTAAGAACGCTTATCTTTAGGAGCTCTCCATTAAACAACTCATCCTAAAGGCGTTGGTCTTCAATGGTACTCACTTTCAAAAACTTGTTCAAAATGTTTTCGACAGTGCTCATATATAGCTTTTAAAAGCTTACTTAAAAAAATTATCTTAACCCAAAAAGAAAAAACTGCCTAAAGGCGCTCACATTCGTAAACGTTAATTAGATGTTTTTAGACTTATACACTTGCATCTATAACTAACCCCATTTATTGTATTTTTATACATGTGAGTTCAGCGCTTCCTCCAATTTCAGGTAGGGTGATTTTGCTTGGAAATTCGCCACATAGCCATGTTACTGGAAGTCACACCTAATTATTTTATTGCCCAGTTACCTTATGCGATTCGACATATATATATATATATATATATATATATATATATACACATACATATGTGTGTGTGTGTATACACATATATTGTCACGCCCCTAATTTTAGGGTACGTGAAACACGTATATCATGAACATATATTTTTCATAAATATAAATATCTCAATCATTTATCAAGGAAACAGATACATATAGATTTTCCCATACAGATACCATATACAAATCAAGTACATATACATCAGAGTACAGCAGAAACAATGATCCTGCCTATGACGTTCAGAGCAACTCTAGAGTACAAATTTATTACAATATAAAACATTGAGAGCCTAGAAACAATTTAGGCTCACCACTGAAGTACGATCTCTAGTCGATCACTTGGTTGCTGGACCAAATTCTGTGTTTTTATTTGAAAAATAGATCCACATCGTGTAGTGAGTTTTACAACTCAGTGAGCAGATAACACCCCCTATAACCTCTTAGGTCAACATATGGATGTACTTTTCATTTTAAAGTTTCTCATATTGAAAAGTTACATTCAGAAGTACATTCATATGGGACCCGCATTTCAAAACATTTCAGTTCAAATCACATACAAATATCTGTAACCACATATGATACAAATTGATCTTAAATCGAATTTGATATGCAATAAAAATCAATTCTTTTATATAATGCTCAAGTATGTCATAACTTTCAATATACTCAATAGATAAACATGGAATGTGAGTTCATCACCCTTCTGCCTCCTCACATTACCATAATCACGATCATAATAGGTAATCAGGGAATGTGAGTTCATCACCCTACTGCCTCCTCACATTACCACTGACTACAACTTCAATAGATCAACAGAGAATGTGAATTTATCACCCTTCTGCCTCCTCACATTACCACTGTTATCATCACAATAGGTAATTAGGGAATGTGAGTTCATCACCCTACTGCCTCCTCACATTACCACTAATACCACATTCACAATACTGTCTCAAGCCATATAATCCCGTCATTTCTCATCAATACATATATATATTTATATGAATATATAAACATGTATAAAAGTGCATATCCATCATATGCAATG
>CM073470.1:24923066-25060566 GCA_037074535.1 Gleditsia sinensis
GCATACATTCCAACTAGTTAAAATCATACGAGAGAATTATAAACTGAATTCATAAAACATGCGCTATAGTATGAAAAACCCACTCACAGGTAAGGGCTCCAGATTGGACAGCCCTAAAATCCTAGTTCCTGGTCTGAATTCAGTAAAACAGACCCCAAAATCGAGTCCGGAAGGTCCAAAACTGTTCACTGCCGAAAAATACTATTCACCGCCGGAATTACTATTCACCGCCACTATTCATCACCGGAATCACTATTCACCGCCACTATTCATGCCGGAAATCACTATTCACCACCATATAAAAAGTTACCAAATGACCGAAAAAATTACATATCCTAATGTTTATCAAGTTTATGAACTCATCTACGGTGTCAGATTTCTAATTAGAAATTTCTAAGTAAGGTTTTTCAGACTTACCTTTTACCGAGATTTTCTACTTCAGATCTTCGGCGATTCAACGGTTGATTTCAAAAATTGATCGGTCAAAACTGAAGTACTCTTCGTCCTGAATCCAGTAACACCTTCAGTTTTGATATCGGAAGCCAATCGATACTCCAGATCGAAAGAGAAAATTTGAGGTCACTATTCACTCACTATGCAGCACTATTCACTCACTTTGTTTCTGATACTTCGTCGCCCCCGGTTTTCGTTTTACGTTTTATGGTTTCGTTTTTTTTTTTTTTTTTTTAAATATTATAATAATTATTAAATAATTAATAATAGGATTTTCTTTTATAAAAATTCATATAAATTCCATTTTTCATCATAAAATATCCCAAAAATTTCTAAAAATTTCCTTTCTCATAAATCTTTAGTTAAACTCTTAAATCATAATTTTTCTTAATAAAAATTATAATAAAACAAATTTTAAAACAAATATCTTTATTCATATTAAAAGAAAGAATATTTCTAAAAATACCATACAAATTCATTAAAGGCCGATATAATTATTTTAAGCAATACAATACTTCTTTTACTTAAAAGTTTACTTACTTTTAGCAAAACATAATCATTTTTAAACAAATAAAAATATATTTGCTTATAGCGCGCCAAAACATAAATTCTCATATTTCTTTTGTAATTTTTTTAATCCATGTAATAAATATACATATTTTCTACGGTTCTTATCTCAATTTTCAAAATTCTCTCTTTTATTCTAAATTTCCTTTAATTGGAATTTTTGTTAAATTTTACGGTTATTACATTCTTCCCCCCTTAAAGAAATTCGGTCCCCGAATTTCATCACCATAGTGGCAGATAAATACTAATCTCATTGTTTAAACAAATGCAGATATCTAGCGCGTATATCCTCCTCTTTTTCCCAAGTAGTTTTCTCAGAAGAATAATTTTTCCATATCACTTTTACTGTAGGTATTTCTTTTAACCATAACTTCTTTACTTGTCAGTCCACTATTGCTACTGGTTGTTCCTCTTAGGTTAAATCTTTCTGTAACTGAATCTATGGACACTGTATAACATGTGTAGAATCCAGTAAATATTTCCGTAGTATAGACACATAAAAAAAACTGGATAAACATTATCCAATGCAAGTGGTAGACCGATCCTATCAAGAATTTCAAATGGTTCTATATACCGAGAGTGTAACTTTCCTTTCTTTCCAAATCTCATTACCTCTTTCATTGGTGAGTCCTTCAAGAATATGTGATCACCAATTGATAATTCCTAGTGCTCAACATTCATAGTCCTTATAAACTTTTGACTTATATTGAGTTACTTGTATTTCTTTTTCTAATCAAATTTCACTTTTTTTTTCAATAACATCTTATAATAAATCTAACTCCACTGAGTCATTTAACAAAACATTTGTAACACCTCTTACATAAGGCTTAAATCTTTTAATATCATTTTATTATAGACAGATTCTGTTAAGGAATCTCTCACCAATCTAAAAAACAAACATATGCTTGAAGCATGCTCTCCAAGTTAGCATCATCAATTTAGATAAGTCATATTCTATCTATTGCATGTTATTCCAAACTAGATTTTCAAAGTTTAACTTTTCTCAATTCACTCACATATTAAGAAACCTATGATATTCATGTAAAACTTTAAATGATGCCATTGTATATTGGCATGATAATTACTGCTATGATTAAGTTCAACTAAGGACAATTAATTTCTTCCAACTTTTACCACAATAATATAAAGATACTTAAAGCATAACTTCTAATGTATAAACACATCATTTAAATTTAGTATTAGTCATATTATAATCTAATAAAGATCCTTAGACTTCCTGAATAACTCTCTTGAGATAATATATTCAATTCGTATTTGCCAACATATCGGCCAATGAAAAATTTAACTTGTATCTTCTTTTTACCATTATACTAGTACCATTTTTATCTCAGTATATCCTTATTATCTCGGTTTATCCATATTTACAATTTATGACTTCTTCTGAAATCTCTTTTCTTAACAATTATTTATACGTAAATTTTCAAATCTCAACACGATTTACATTCTAGATACTAGTCTCAATTTAGCAAAGTATAAATTCTTAACACAAATATCTTAATTACTTACATTATTCTCAGAGATGATTCTAAAAATATTTTCCATGTTTTCAAATTAAAAATTTCAAGATTAACTTAAATCTTATTTTCCATACTTTATTCTTCAAAAACTTTAACACCGTTAATTCCTTTAATTATATTCGTCAAAGCACCATTACATCATCATCCATCTATTCTTTTCAAAATCTCTATTACTTTAATATACTAATCAGTTGAACACCATAATTACTGAATTCCAAAGATTAGAGATTAACCCTCCTTATAATAAGGAAAAAGAATCTTGCATTTAATGCCAAATATAATGTAAGACAAAGCAGCAGAAACTGCGAAACACGTAATAGAGCATGGTGCCAAAATAGGAAGTCGAAGTTTGGACAAAACATTGACAGGAAATTAAAATCGGTGGCCGTAATTCTTGAAAATCTGTAAACAAAATCTAGCTGCTATTTCGACGAAAATCGGTGGCCGCAATCGGTGGCCGCAAATTTTGAATATATGTGCCAAAATTTAATTCAAAGATATTGTTATTCGGCGGAAGCATATCATATGGAAAAGAAATATTTTCGAGCCTATAAAGTCTGTGAATAACAAGAGCACATAGTTAACTGGTAGGATGCAGTTGGTTGCTTCAAAATATATAATCAATCAACTGTAAATAACCAGTCCAAATTAAAATTTCTCAAAATAGCTAGTCAACTTATAAACCAATAGTCGACTGGTAAAAACATTGAGAAAACAAAATAACCATTTGATTGTTCATCTTCAACAATTAATTGGTTTGCATTTTCACTCTTTTTCTTTTTCTTCTTTTTTACAATGACGGCTATCACTTACAACCTTTCAAGACATCAATGCTTCATCAAAGACAACAAGAAAAAGACAGATTTCTAGTGATATCTTATCTGATGCTCTTTATGTGCTTAATATGGGTCACAGTCATAACTACTGTACATATACATGCTTGCCGTTTTTTTTACCTTTAATTTAGCTGATATCCACCAATCACTCACATAGCTATTCTAATAATATCCGGCCTATTCGCATAACTATTATAAATATGCCCTTCTCTGAGTTCTATAAATGCTTACATTAGTATCTTTATCTTCATACTCAGAGTTAAGGTGATAGAAATTATGGAGGGAACCGCATTCCATCAGTTTCGAAATATCTGTGTCTTTTGTGGTTCCAGTCCTGGAAAAGATGGGGAGTATGTTAAAGCAGCACAAAATCTGGGTATGGTGCTGGCCAGAAGAAAAATTCATCTAGTCTATGGTGGAGGTAACTGTGGGTTAATGGGGTGTGTGGCTACAGCTGCACATGTAGGAGGATGTCAAGTTCTAGGTATTATTCCTACAGCTCTAGCTGCATCCAGCAACATAGGGAAGACAATTGGGGAAGAATATAGAGTAGCTTCCATGCATGAACGCATGGCTAGAATGATGAGCAATGCTGACGCCTTCATTGCCTTACCAGGTGGTTTTGGTACTTTAGAGGAGATTTTCCAAATAGTCTCTTGGGCACAACTGAATATGCATCACAAACCGATAGGCTTGTTAAATGTTAATCATTTCTTTGATGGTTTGTTGTCTTTTCTAGATCAAACTGTGGAACAGAAGTTTATTCCACACTCAGCACGACGAATTCTTATCTCAGCTTCAAATGCTGAGGAATTGATTGATGCCTTACAAGCATATGTTCATGTACCTGATTCAACTATGGCTCGAATAGAATGGACAACTGACAACAGCAAAAAGCGCAAATTGGACTTGGATCTTAATCTGTAACTGTAGCAAGATGTGGACATTGCTGTACCACTTTTACCTTCTTAGAGTTATCTTGGATACCATCTTGCTAGCCACATACCTTAAGAAAGTACTATTACTAAGTCAAAATTCATATTTTTTAGAACTTGGCATATAGCTGATACTCCCTTGGAGTTTGTAATACTAGCTTTAAATATTGCTTATAATCCTCTGAACTCTTGAAATATTCTAGTATATTATCAATAAATATAATAACAACTTGATTTAGGGATGGCTTAATTACTTATTCATTAACTCTATGAATGTAGCTGGGGCATTTGTCAATCCAAATGACATAACTATAAACTCATAGTGTCCATGCCAAATCCTGAAATTTTTTTTTAATATCCTTTTCTCTTATCCTTAATTGATGATATCTAAATATCAAATCAAATTAATTTTTTTTTTTTTACAAAAAAATGTTGAGCACTTTCTAACTGATCAAATAGATGATCTATACGAGGTAATGAGTATTTATTCCACATTCTCACTTTATTCAACTGTTTATAATCTATGTATAGTTATAGTGATCTATATACTTGAGCACTCCAAATAAAACTACTAGGGCTTTTAAATCCCTTGTCTAACATGTCTTGTAACTATCTTTTTTTTTTTTCAGTTCTTTAAGTTCAGTGGGTGCCATTCTATATGAAAATATAGACGCTGGCCAGGAAATAAATAAATACCAAACTCTATTTATTATTTCGGGGTAATCCTGACAATTCCTCAGGAATTATATTAGAAAATTCTCTAATCATTGGAACTTGATTTACAAAGGTATACCTTATATCAGCATCTCTCACCACTGCCAACTATCCTTGGCACCTTTTTGTAATCACTTATGGACTGCTAAAGCAGAGATTAGGTTACTGGGTATCTCACTAAGATTTCTTTGTATCAAGAGAAAAATATTCTCCAAGAATATTGAATTTAATCACCTTCTAGTGACATTTCAAAATGACATGACATAATGCCAACTAATTCATTCTCAATATCACATCACACTCTACCATATCTAGACAACTGAGTACAACAGATGTCACATTCAGAAACCATCATACCAGAGTTTGACCTCTTCCGTACCTTGGTGGTATAGGATTTGCCTAAACTCAGCATTCCGCTGAGGTTTGCCCTACTACCATTCAAGAGGACACACGGAGAGACTCTGTATGGATCTTTTCCCAAGTAACATCTCATATAACTGGTATCTCGCTATAAAACAGATATACCCCAACCGTCACTTAACCATGCCAACATAGCATACTATAAACTGACTTACTTGAACAAAAAGACAACATCCTATCGAACCCCTTTAGCAGCACCGTGAGTATAAGCATGTCCGGATTCATACCCATACTCAAAGTCCTACCTAAAGGTCCGTTACTCCATGAACACAGGGAAACCTAATGCTCTGATACCACTCTGTCACGGCCCCAAATGATGGAACACATGACCGGCACGACATAAGGGTTTCCCCCTAGCCGCAAGCCTAACACATAGCATGCACAAACATCCAGCACACAATCCAGAGTACATAATAAATATAACTGGCCACATATGCCACATCCAATATCAGAAAATACTGTATATATGTATATATATATATATATCTCATGATATCTCATGAATCCAACATTCTGATTCAACTTGGCCCATGGCCTCATAATATTCATGTGATTCAACTTGGCCCAAGGCCTCATAATACCAACATTATTGTAAAATATAAAACCATTTTTCAAACAACACATCAAAATACGCAAGAAGCGAGGATCCTGCCTGTATGTTCATGGAGATACTCTAGACATAACTAAACTAAATAAACAAGACAAAAGAGCCTTGCCCAAACTAGGGCTCACCAACACTATCTTCAGCCTCCTACGAAGCTGTAGCTGGATCAAAGTCTCTTTGACTATCTGTGGGGAGGAAACAAAAGAGGGGTGAGATTACCACATCTCAGTGAATGAGTAAATCACACTATAACAGAAACAGGGCAAACCAAGCACGAGTGTTTCGCAATGGGTTTAATAATTGAAATCCAAATGTAAAGATAACAATAGAAACATTAAGCATTTAACCATAATTTATTGAAAGAATGCTAAACAATTCAAAAGATAAAACATGATTAAATCAATAACCGTAAGCAAATCAATTATGCATGGTAAGTAATACATGAAGATATTTATGCAATAACAATGATGAATGAGTTTGTTTAGAAATATTTAATCTTTAAGAAAAATGCATCAGTTTATTGGAGGTCTTTCCTGACAGATCTATCATCTCCCCCAAGCACACAGCAAGGGTAGGGTAATCACTGTAGGCGTAGACATAAGTCCACCCTAAATTTCCCTGTGTCTTAGGCAGTCATATGCCCGTCACAGTATCCTAGGCCGAAGCCTTAACATGATCATGGTGCACCAAGGCTAGCACTACCTGCGGCTAGCTAACAGTGATCTAAAAGGGTTCCTCCAATAGAAAACATTTGAAAATATGCTATTCAAAGCGTTTAAAGTAAAACATTTCAATAACATTATAATAAAGTTATAATTCTCCATCTAGCTCTTTTCATGCATAAAACTCCGTTCAAAAATATGTTTCATCCATGTATTCCCATGGAGACCTTTATCATCATAAACTTTCCTTTTAAACATAGATCGTCCGTAGACGTCGTATAGATGCTCATCATGCATCAAATCATTTTAAACATAGATCGTCCGTAGACGTCGTATAGATGCTCATCATGCATCAAATCATTTTAAACATAGATCGTCCGTAGACGTCGCATAAATGCTCATCATGCATCAAATCATTTCATGGCCAACTTAGTTCATTTCTATGACTAAGTTCGCATTTCTATAAATCTAGCTCAAATGGAGAATTATCAGTCTAGATGTTTGCCCTGCATACCTAGGGTTCAACTAGGATTGAAATTTATAATTTCTAACATGGTTGGAACATATTAGTTTTCAAAGCGGTAAAACAACTTAGCATACATTCCAACTAGTTAAAATCATACGAGAGAATTATAAACTGAATTCATAAAACATGCGCTATAGTATGAAAAACCCACTCACAGGTAAGGGCTCCAGATTGGACAGCCCTAAAATCCTAGTTCCTGGTCTGAATTCAGTAAAACAGACCCCAAAATCGAGTCCGGAAGGTCCAAAACTGTTCACTGCCGAAAAATACTATTCACCGCCGGAATTACTATTCACCGCCACTATTCATCACCGGAATCACTATTCACCGCCACTATTCATGCCGGAAATCACTATTCACCACCATATAAAAAGTTACCAAATGACCGAAAAAATTACATATCCTAATGTTTATCAAGTTTATGAACTCATCTACGGTGTCAGATTTCTAATTAGAAATTTCTAAGTAAGGTTTTTCAGACTTACCTTTTACCGAGATTTTCTACTTCAGATCTTCGGCGATTCAACGGTTGATTTCAAAAATTGATCGGTCAAAACTGAAGTACTCTTCGTCCTGAATCCAGTAACACCTTCAGTTTTGATATCGGAAGCCAATCGATACTCCAGATCGAAAGAGAAAATTTGAGGTCACTATTCACTCACTATGCAGCACTATTCACTCACTTTGTTTCTGATACTTCGTCGCCCCCGGTTTTCGTTTTACGTTTTATGGTTTCGTTTTTTTTTTTTTTTTTTAAATATTATAATAATTATTAAATAATTAATAATAGGATTTTCTTTTATAAAAATTCATATAAATTCCATTTTTCATCATAAAATATCCCAAAAATTTCTAAAAATTTCCTTTCTCATAAATCTTTAGTTAAACTCTTAAATCATAATTTTTCTTAATAAAAATTATAATAAAACAAATTTTAAAACAAATATCTTTATTCATATTAAAAGAAAGAATATTTCTAAAAATACCATACAAATTCATTAAAGGCCGATATAATTATTTTAAGCAATACAATACTTCTTTTACTTAAAAGTTTACTTACTTTTAGCAAAACATAATCATTTTTAAACAAATAAAAATATATTTGCTTATAGCGCGCCAAAACATAAATTCTCATATTTCTTTTGTAATTTTTTTAATCCATGTAATAAATATACATATTTTCTACGGTTCTTATCTCAATTTTCAAAATTCTCTCTTTTATTCTAAATTTCCTTTAATTGGAATTTTTGTTAAATTTTACGGTTATTACAACTCCTGTTGTCATTTCCATGGTGAAGAATTCATGATCTACTGTTTTGGAAGGTAGCACATCCACTATTGCAGACGCTGCATGCTTCAATCTCAAGTGCCTTTGTGGAAATCTCTTCTTGTGCTTCCATGGTGCTTGGGAAAGGCAATCTAAAAATTACATACGGAAGATAGAGAAGCGGTGAGGATTTTAAAACTATTTTAATATTGTCATATAGAGAAATTTGGCAATAAATCTATCAATGATTCTTCAAAATTTTGAGAGCTAACGATCCCTATAATTAGGGAACAATCAATTCCTTCAATTAAGGAACAAATCACATAATTAAAACACTAGAGATAATAGGAAACAACCTTCTTTGTCTCTTTATTAATAAAGAAATTGGTAGGAAAGAAATCCCTAAAAAATAGTATGCTGCCATGTTGTGAATAGTTTTCTTCAATTTCCATAATTTTGTTAGAATTAGAATTGAATGCCTGGTAGGCTACGTGCACTCTAACTAATTAAGATTTTATACAATATTAACATCTTATGATTAAGTAAATATTTGTGCCCCAAAAAATAGTTAATAAGTGCACTGTAAAACCATTATTAAAAAATAATATACAAAAATATAAAATTGATTAAGATTATACTTTGAATTTTTTTTACTTATTAGTGTTTAAAAGTATTTAGTAAACAATATTTGAATATATAACTATTTTTATTTTTAAAATTTTAATTTATTTAATATTATTTAACATATAATTAAAATTGAGATAAGCCATGATTTTCTCTTTAATTTAAATTTAATTTATTAAAAAAATAAGGTTGTGAACAAATAAAAAGAAAAATAATTATTTATACTAATGTATCTGGTTCTTAAATTTTTTTCTTATCTTGACATGAAAGAATAAAAAAGTAATAAATAATTGTTGAAAAAATATATAGTTACTCATGAGACAACGAATTAGAAGTAATAGGTAGTTAATTACTTAAATTGTAATTGTTTATTATTTTTAAATTTTTTAAAACAATATTAAATATAAATAATAATTATAAATTAAGTTATTCTTAATTTTTAAATAAATAAATAAGAATTGAGATACAGGTTAGTGGTCACTTTAATGTAATTGTTTCGATTTAGAAATTGTTAGACAATTGTGGTTATCTAGCATGACCTATTTTATTATGTCCATATTCGCCTTTTATAATTCATGGGTTAATCAGACTAACCTGTGAATCACATTTATTTTTTTAATTATGACTTTCTTTAAAAAAATTATCACACTAACTATCATTTTCCTTTTAAAAGTCTGTTTGATTCATGACAACAATATCCTAACAAGAGCAACAACACAATCCCCCTTCCTTCCAAAAGACTAAAAAAAATGTACTGAATACATATACTGAACCCTATACAGCTATACTTAATGATTAGGACCAATTATAAACCTAATAATTCTATTATACTACACTCAAAAGAAAGAATTCTATAGACCCAGTTGCTCTTAGCCATCAAAATTAAATAACATTACTACACTCTGTTTTTTAGTAATGTTATTTAATTGCAGATAATTAGTATTACTTGCAGCATATTTGAGTTAATTTTTTTTAAGAAAGGTAATGGCGAAATGACCCAGCGCCTCAGTCCTCGGATAACTCTAAACTTTCAGTACTCCTCTGCATAAAGAGTTAGCATATAGAGAAGTCTTGACTCTGACTGAGACTCCGATACTCAGAAGATTACTTTGCAAGATTTCTCCTATTATAGGCATATCTTCATAGTAGAATGGTCTTCTACAGTTGTTGTCCGATGAACTGGTGTGCACCAGGTGTTTGTCGAAAATAGGAATACACAGAAACTGAAAGCATAAATTTTATTCATGTTCAAATATACAAGCTGCAGAACTTCTTATATGGGTGAAGTTCTGGAAGGAGGAGGAAAGGAAAAAAAAAAACAACGTAACTACCCACTAAGTACTCCCTATAACTAACTCCAGCTAGACCAATGCCAATGAAGCTTATGCCAGCTGGAAATTAACAAAGGAAATCAAACTAGTTATTCTAATAAACTCCCTCAAGTTGGAGCATATAAATTCTGGATTCCTAGCTTGGAAATAGAGCGTTGAAACAGAATAGGAGCAAGAGGCTTAGTGAAACCAGTTTCAAATTTGCAGCCGTAGGTGTAGAAACTAGTTTGCAATTGGAGAAACCATTTTCTTCTAAAAGATCAAGTGCATACTTGCGCTGACTCAAGTTGAGACCAGTGCTGGATCTAGCAATTTTAAAACCAAGAAAAAACTTTAAAGGACCAAGATCTTATTCTTAAAAGAATCATGTAGAAATGGCGTAACCTCAGTAATAATAGCTAGATCATGACTGGCCAAGATGACATCAGAAACGTAAATCAATAAAGCAATGGAATAAGATTCAGTCTTCTTAGTAAATAAGGAGAAATCTGAATGGGCTTGAAGAAAACCACGCAGAAGTAGGGCCTCTGTTAACTTTGCATTCCACTGTCTACTAACTTGCTTCAAACCATAAAGGGATTTGAGGAGTTTGCACAACTTAGATGGATTAGAACTATGAAAACCAAGAGAAAGAGTCATATAGACTTCTTCATGCAAATCACTATATAAGAAAGTATTGTTGATGTCAAGTTGATGAATATGCCAATTATGAATAGATGCTAAAGCTAAGAGAAGCTAGATGGTTGTAATTTTGTCATAGGAGATGTTGTTTTAATTAAAACTCGCAAGTGTATGAATCTATTGGAGTATAGATTTAATGGTATATATGCAAGGTCAATCTCATAGGGATTGCTAATTGAAAAAAATAATTCTAATTTAGATCTAAAATAAATAATTCTAACCTAATTGCTAATATCTTGTTTTGTGAGAAGAATATTGAACAAAAAATACAAAGAACTAATATACTGAAATTAAATAAAAATGTATTCAAAGTAAAAAAACATGATAAGGTTAGGGGATCCACTCTTAGTATATCAAATAAAGATAAATTTAACTATTTTATTATTCAATTAAAATCCTTACATGAATAAGTTTTCAATAGGAAGATATGTTAATTTAAGCTCACCTTTGTTTATATATGAATTATATTTACCTCATTTGTATTGTATTACTAATATATAAAACATTCTTGTAAAATAGATTCAAGTGTACATTGTGCCAATTATCATCTTGTTTACAATAAATCAATATTGATTCAAGTATTTATTGTGCTAAAAATTGTCTACAATATATCAAGGCTCACACTTTACAAGATTAAAAATACAAAGATGCAAAAGATAACTTATAAATAGATTCAAGCATAAATTGTGCCAATCATTATATTGTCTACAATAAATCAAAATTGATTCAAGCATTTATTGTGCCAAAAATTGTCTATAATATATCAAAATTCAAATTTTACAAGATTAAATTATGCAAAAAATGAGAAAGGTAGAAAATTAATTAACATAATAAAATAAAATGAAATAAAATAGGTGGAAAAGCCAACCAATAATAAAATAAAATAAAGTAGGTGGCAAAGCTAACCATGAACAATAAAAATAAGAAGTATGCGGCAAAACCAGCCATTAAATAACAACAAGAAGAAATAGGTGGTTTTGCTGGCCATTAAAATATAATATAAGAAAAGGAAGGGATAAATACAATGTAATATCCCATAATTTTTAAGTAATAATATTTTTCTATAAATAAATATATTTTTATTTAAAATGATTATGTTTTGCTTAAAATAATTATATTTGGCTTTAAATAAATTTTTATTTTATTTTTATAAATTTCTTTCTTTTAATATGCATGGAAGTTATTTTATATTATGATTTGTTTTATTAAAATTTTTATTAAGAAAAGTCATGATTTAAGAGTGCAACCAAAGTTTTGCAATAATATAAAGTTTTAGAAATTTTTGGGATGTTTTAGGATGAAAAACAATATTTATATGTATTTAACCAAAGAATAAATTTTAAATATTCAATTATTAAATAAAAATAAGTAAAAAAATAGAATTGGAAGAAACGAGGAAGCAGAGAAGCTCGGGTAGGAGGAGGAATCCATTTACTTTTCCTCTTTCTCTCTCTAAGTTCTACCTTCTCTCTAAGATTTTCTCTAATATATGCATCCAATTGAGATACCAGAAGTATCATTGGACTTGTGGCGATGAGAGTTTCAAAACTCACCGATCAATTTAACCAGACCCTCGCCGAAAGTTCGCCGAAAATGATGAACAGTACACACGAGGTAAAGTTTAAGATTTCAAAATTTCTTAGTGTTTTATGGTAATTTTGGCCCTAGAATCATGCTTAAGAGGTAGAATAATCCTTGTATGCAAAATATTCTGATTGGATAGCATGATTTGAAGCATTAAATCATGAAAAATTTCTCGGATGAACAGTAACTGTGAATAGTATTTCTGCCTGTATGAACATTAAAATGAACAGTGTTGTAGCCGGCATGAATAGTGATTCTAGCCGATGTGAATAGTTTTTTTCGACCATGAACAGTATCCCCATCAATTGACCAAGCTCTCAGAGTCATTTTTTTAGATTTTTAAACCCTTCAGACACGTTTTTAAAGTCTATTTGATAAAATTTGGATTGAAAAAAAATATATTTTGGAGTTGTCCAATCTGGAGCTTTACCCTATGAGTAGATAATTCTTTCTATGACTTACTCTATACTCTTATTGAACTTTAAATGTATAATTGATTATATTTACAAGTTATTTATACTTTTATATGTCTCTGAAATGGACTAAATTATTTGAATTATTTACAATTTGGTATATAGTTCAAGAGGAGTATGGCTTTGAAAATGGATTTTTGAACTCATTGAATATGTAATTTTAAATATATTTTTCATTATATGGTAAAGAAAATATATTGTGCATGTGGTATTGATATGCAAAGCTATAAGATTGCCTTGGAAACGGGCATATATATGTGATTACCCTGATTGAAAAGTTTCTAACAAAGGAATTGTACTAAGACTGAAAATTTCGAATTTATACTGAAACCTCTATTTTGAACGATATGACATATGTGTAAATAATAATTTCTGTGGAGAAATTCTATTGAAAACACTGTTTGCTAACAGCAGGTGATGTTAACTTTGGTGCATCTTGATGCCTCAGCTAGCAGGGGTGGTGCTAGTCTCGTGTGACGGTCAACACACGGGATATGATATGTGAAGGAGAGCATGATGCCTCCTATTTGGACGAGATGCCGACTATATGATATGTGATTTGCCCTCCCTTGCTGTGTGCTTAGGAAATTGCCCATATTATAGTCTTTTCATGTGTCCTCTTGAATGGTGGTAGAGCAAACCTTAGCTGGGATGTTAAGTATAGGCAAATCCTACACTATCAAAGTGCAGAAGGGTTTGAACTTTGATATGGTGGTTCTGATATGGGATCCTATTAATGTTTTATGAGAAATATTTTGATGCATAAAAATATTTGAATAATGATCATACTATATTGAATGGTGGTAGAGCAAACCTTAGCTGAGATGTTAAGTATAGGCAAATCCTACACTATCAAAGTGCAGAAGGGTTTGAACTTTGATATGGTGGTTCTGATATGGGATCCTATTAATGTTTTATGAGAAATATTTTGATGCATAAAAATATTTGAATAATGATCATACTATATTGCATATGATTTTGGATATCTTAACGTGATTTGAATTGAGAATATTTGAAATACGGGTCTCATATAGATGTACTTCTGAACTGTAATTTTCTATGTGATAAATTTTAATATGAGTACATCCATATGTTAACTTAAGAGGTCATAGGAGGTATTATCTGCTCACTAAGTTGTCAAACTCACTACACGATACTTACATATTTTTTTTCAGACAAGGATACAAAATTTGGTCCTGCAGCTATGTGATCAACTAGGTGTCATACTTTCTGAGTGAGCCTACGTTGCTTCCAAGACTCACAGTGTTTTAATTATTTTGTATTTGTATTCTAAAGTATGCTCTGAACGCCATAGGTAGGATCTTTGCTTCTGCTGTACTTTGATGTTTATAGATTTGGTCTGTAAATTGTGAATACATGGGAATACCTATCCGTAAAGGAGTGAATTATACATTATATGAAAAATATATGTTCATAAAGTATGTATTTTACGTGTCCTAAAATTAGGGGCGTGACATACAACATAAAAAATAAACACTAAAATTAAGAGATTGATAAATTATTATTCTCATACCAAGAGTTTCAACCTTTCACTTTAGCATTAGGAGATTAGTTCTCCATAATTAAGGAAAGAAAGCAAAATAAAAGATGAAGAAACATGATAATGTTATGAAAGAAAATAAAAAATAAAAAATGTATAAAGAGAGGAGAATATTACAAGCACTTAGAACTCCAACAAAGCTTTCCCAAGCTTTCTCCAAGCTCCCCATTTAGCTCCCCAAACCCTCTATTTATAGATACACTCAGGTGTGGTAATTATCAAAATTGTTAGGTAGGAAGTTGTACAAAGTTGAGAATTTGAATTCTATCATTTGTACTGAAATTGAACCTTGAATATCTACTTGAAATCTACAGAATTTGCTACCAAATTTCATACATATTATATATGTATTTTTTGAGATACGGCCCAAATACTGCAACAAGATTGGGTTGGACTATAAATAGCAAACATATTTTCAACATTGAGTGTTGCCTTGAATCTTTATGTTTTAGTTCTTTTGGAAATGTGGTCATAAATCAAGATTAAATTTGTATATACATCCATTATGATGCATCTCAGGATTCAATAAGATAATGGTCCTTACTCAGCCATCCTCAATGAATTTGTTTTATCTGTTTGATTTATAGACATCATTTCTAAAGAACCATAATTTAACTCTGATTCTTTCAATTAAGTCCATTTTCTATTCTTCTCTCCATTTGTAAAAAATACACAAAACTAAAGACAAATAAGGGAGATATATGCTTAATTATGATAAATAGATAAGATGAAAATATTTAATTTATGAGTATAAAACTCACTCATCAAATACCCCAAAACTTAATCTTTTGCTTGTCCTCAAGCAAAACACATAAACTTCAAAATTCAAACGATGAGTGAATGATGAGTTTTTTTTACTTACTAAGCATTCCTCAAGGATCTAAAATGTGCAACCAAGGAAAATATCAGAATCCTAAGGTTATGTAGAACTTTTATTCAAATGCAATATATGGTTCACTCTTGAATCCCAAGTGTGTGTGTAGTAATAGTCTTATGACATTAGACTTTTTGCATTCAAATAAATTTATGTAATCAAATATTTAAAACAGATCTCTAGATATATACATTTGAGACTCCATAAACTTATTTTTCATGCCACTCTCCACTAATGTAGACTAATCATAACATTTAAAATTATTAGGATTTTTATTAGGCTTGTAATATATGGCATAGGTTAAAGGTAGATAAAATGATATGAATGAAAGCTCAATTTACTCTTCAACATACATGATCATTTAAAGCCTCCCAAATACTTTTGATATTATAATGTTAATTCTATCTCCAACATTTTCATCATCCTTACGTTATTTACTTATACTACTTTTTTTTTATATAAACACCCCCAAACTTATTTATTTAGGGAGTATTAACTTTTTTTCTTCCTTTTCCTCTTCCTTTTTTTTAAACTTCTATCATCCACCCCTAAACCATAGCTTTTCAAATGATCATTCCTGTGAGTGAAAGGTAAGAGTTAGAAATATTTTTATTTAAAAGCTAGATAATAATATAGGTGTACAAGAAAGGATAAATATAGGCTCAAAATAGATTGCTAGGGATAGCATAATATATAGGTTGGTTTGAAAGGCTCAAACGATTCCAACAATGCCTAATTCATTTCTCAAATGGAGAAGATCTAGGATTTTTCCTCAAGTGACAATCAAATAAGTTTTAGACTCTTATGAGATAACTTAGCATATCTGAATCACATAAATCTTCTCTGAATAAATAATCAGTCAAATGTAAAAGATTATGTGCTCAACATATAGGATTCTTAAGTAAAATATAAGTTACACTAGAGTTCAAGTTCACACATAACACTTAGGACTCATCTATTTTGCAAAGGTTACAAGCATTTTAAACTATTTTCATCATTGACGCTAGATTTGCCTAATCCCAAAACATCACTTAAATTGTTTTTTGAAATCTAGGTGCTGGAACCTATATAGAGATAGGAGGCTAGGCACCCACACCCTTTTTTTTAAAGATGAAGAAACACAAAATAAAAAATAAAGATTAAAAGAGATATTACCTGGAAGGAAATCTAAGAAAAGATGAACCTGCAGCAAACTAACAGAGAATAAAAGTTTATTTAATCAAATAAAATGAGTTATAGATGAAGATCTAAGTTCAATTTGCACTTTCTGCGATTGTTTGATGTCCAATCTATTTGAGTTGTTGTTGGATGAGGTATATGAACAAAGCTTGTAATGCATCAATAAGCTCGTTAGCATTTGAAGTCGAGATGAGAATCTGTCATGCTGAGTGTGAGATAAACCTTTGTTCCATAGTTTGATCAAGAAAAGACAACAAACCATCAAAAAATGGTTAACATTTAACAAACCTATGGGTTTATGGTGAATATTTAGTTGTGCCTAGGAGACTATTTAAAAAATTTCCTCTAGAGTACTAAACCCATCTGGTAAGGCGATAAAAGCACCAACATTGCTCATCATTCTAGCAATGCGCTCATGTATGGAGGATACTCTATATTCTTTCCTAATTTTTTTCCTATGATGTTTGATACAGCTAGAGCTATAGGAATAATACATAGAACTTGGCATCCTCCTACATGTGCAACTGCAGACACACACCCCATTAACCCATGACTACCTCCACCAAAGACTAAATGAATTTTTCCCCTTACTAGTACTATACTCAAAGTTTGTGCTGCTTTCACATACCCTCCATTTCTCCCAGGATTAGAATCACAAAAGAGACAAATATTTCGAAATTGATGAAATGCAGTTCCTTCCATAACTGCACTCACCCTAACTTTAAGTATGAAGATGACGATAATGAAGTGTACATTTATAAAACTAAGATAAGGGTATACTTATAATAGCTATGTGAATAGGCCGGCGGCATAATTTCAATAGCTATGTGAGTAGGCTGATGAATGTCAGCTAAATTAAAGGTAAAAAATTCAAAAATGATGGCACATATGAATATGTACAGTAGTTGTGATTGTGGCTCACATCTTCTTCTGGTTTTACGTACAGTAAAGGCTTAAACGCCGTCTATGAGTCAAGGATATGCTTCCCATCCAATTTTCTTATAAATTGATAAATAGGGTCTTTTAACGTCAAATTCCCAAGACTATACCATTTCTGTTCTTTTTTAAAATGGAGCCATAAACTGACAATACCAATATGCACAGATCCACTAGAATATGTCTCCAAAGATGTTGGATAAATGTCATCATCCAATGACTCCTTACTCAAACCATCCTTAATGAACTTAATTTTGTCTTCTCGATTTACAAACACTCAACCCAAAGAATGGCAACGTTTGTTGCAAGTTTTACGTCCACATTTGTAACAAACACACATTCATTTAACTCTGCGCTTTTTAGCAAAGCTGGTTTTTCCTAAACTAGGTATGTAAGAGATGAAACCATTTGCAGACTCACTTGACAACTGTACCTTAACTTCAATTAACCAACGAATATCAGCAAGCATCCTCATGTTCATCAACAACCTTAATCTTGCAACCCTTGCTTTGTAAATTTTTTTCAATGCATTGGGTGGAAGAGAAGGAAAATGATTTTTCAATTTTGCAAGAATGTCCTCCATTCTTGACTCAATTTTTTTTTATGACAGAGCAAAAGCAACAAAGACAAGAAAAGAATAGAAATTCACAAGAAGATAACACTGAGGGAACAAATTAATGCAAGTTAAATAAATAAGATCTTACCTAGATAGCGTGTGTAGTAACCTTTAACAACAGAGACAAATCAATCATAGTAGACAGGATCACGCAAAGGTGTCTCCTTTATCTTTGGGTTATGTAATTCCAAAAATGCTTTCAATCTTTGACTATTAACTTTAAACACATCACCATTCTTAGGATTTTCGATCTCTACTGCACCATGTGGATAAATAGTACGAACAATGAATGGACCTAACCATCGAAAACGTAGCTTTCCTAGAAATAAGTGTAAACAAGAGTTATATAAAATGACCTTTTGACCTACATTAAATGATTTTCTTAAAATATGTTTGTCATGAAAAACTTTCATTTGATCTTTATACAATTTTGTACTTTTGTATGCATCATTCCTTATTTCTTCCAGTTTATTGAGTTGAAACTTCCAGTGAGAACCTACTTTATCAAGAGCAAAGTTAAATTGTTTGATGGCCTAATAAGTTTTATGCTATATTTCAATAGGTAAATGACAGGCCTTGCCATACATAAGTCAGTAAGGAGACATTCCAATAGGGGTTTTAAAAGCAATACAATAAGCCTATAAAGTATCAAAATGTTTCAAAGACCAATATTTCCTATTTGGGTTAATAGTTTTTCCAAAATGTTTTTAACTTACTGATTTGAAATCTCAACTTAACCACTATCCTGTGGGTGATATGGGGTTGCAACTTTGTACGTGATGCCATATTTCTTCATCAAATGATCAAAATGCCTATTATAAAAATGTTTTCTTTCAAGAACTTCACCACAATCTTGTGATCATTTGTTTTACATGGAAGAGGCTTTACTCATTTTGACACATAATCCACAGCAACAAAGATGTATAAATTTCCAAAGGAATTAGGAAAAAGGATCCATGAAATTAACTCCCCAGACGTCAAATATCTTAACAATAAGAATGGAAGTCAAAGGAATCATCTTCCTGTGTGAGATACTGCCCAATTTTTGACAACGCTCACAAGAACTATAGTACAAATGGGCATCTTTGAACAATGATGGCTAATAAAAGCCACATTACAAAACTTTTGCAACAATGTTTTTAGCACTAAAATAACCTCCATAAGCATGATCATGACAAAAAAGAAATAACACTATGTTACTCACTCTCAGGAACAAATCTTTGAATGATTTGATCAGGGTAATACTTAAACAAGTATGGATCTTCCCAAAAGAATTTCTTTACTTCAGTTAAAAACTTTACCTGATCTTGCATACTCCAATGTGTAGGAATTTGACATGTGGCAAGATAATTAGCAATGTCAGTAAACCAGGGTAACTGAGAAATAGACATGAGTTGTTCATCTGTGAAGGAGTCTTTGATAGGCAAGTTATTATCACCCAATTCAACTACCAGCCTAGACAAGTGATCAGCTACAACATTTTTAGATCCTTTCTTATCTTGAATTTCTAAATCAAATTCTTGCAACAAAAGTATACATCTTATTAAACATGCTTTAGCATCTTTCTTAGAAAGAAGATACTTAAGTGCAGCATGATCTGTAAATAATACAACCTTAGATCATAACAAATAAGATCTAAACTTGTCTAGAGAAAATGCCATAGCTAGTAACTCTTTTTCTGTTGTAGAATAATTCAAGTGAGCATCATTAAGAGTTTTACTAGCATAGTATATCACATAAGGAAACTTATCAAGACACTGACCCAAAATGGCTCCAATTGCATAATCAGAAGCATCACACATGATTTCAAATGGAAGATTCCAATCAAGTGGTCTAATGATGGGTGCAGAGGTAAGTAAGAATTTGAGCTTTTCAAAAACTTGACAGCACTCTTCATTAAAGATAAAAGATGTATCTTTGGTAAGTAAACTATACAAACGTCTAGAGATTTTGCTAAATTTTTTGATAAATCTGCAATAAAACCCTGCATGGCCTAAAAAAGAACATACCTTTTTCACTGTCCAAGGAGGTGGAAGATTGAAAATCAATTTAATTTTTCCTCTATCTACCTCAATACCTTGATGTGACACAACATACCCCAAAACAATTCATTTTTTAACCATAAAATGACATTTTTCTTAATTCAAAACAAGGTTCTTTTCTTTACACCTAATTAAGATTAATTTTAAATTGTGTAGACATTCCTCAAAACTAGACCCGTGTATAGAAAAATCATCCATGAATACTTCCAAAAATCGCTCTACCATGTCAAAAAATATGCTTGTCATGCAACACTGAAATGTGGTAGGTGAATTGTATAATCCAAATGGCATTTTACGATAGGCAAAGATTCTAAAAGTACAAGTGAAGGTAGTTTTTTTTTTATCTTCAGGTGCAATAGGAATTTGATTGTAACCAGAGTATCCATCAAGAAAAGGAGTAATAGGCATGTCTAGCTAACCTTTCTAGCATTTGATCTATAAAGGGAAGTGGAAAATGGTATATCCTTGTAACAACATTCAACTTACGGTAGTCAATACAAACACTCCACCCGGTTTGCATTCTAGTGAGAATTAATTCATCATCCTCATTCTTAACTACAGTAATGTCAGACTTCGTAGGGACTACCTGAATTGGACTAACCCATGCACTATCAAAAATTAGGTATATGACACCCACATCAAAAAGTTTCATTACTTCAGCTCTCACAACCTCCATCATGTTTGGATTCAAATGTTTTTGTGGCTCTCTTAAAGTTTTGGCAATGTCCTCTAAATGTATTCGATGCATGTAAATTGATGGACTAATACCTTTAATGTATACTATTGTCCACCCTATGGCTTCACTATGCTCACCGAAGACTTTTATCAGTTCAAATTCTTGTTTACTATCAAAGTCAAATACTATGATGACAAGTAAGGTATCAGAAGGTCCTAAGAAAACATACTTCAAAGAATCAGGTAGAGGTTTTAATTCTAATTGGGGAGGTTTCTCTATGGATGGCAGTAAGACAGACTCATAAGGGGTAAGTGTCTTTGTTTCAGCTTTCTACTTATTGGTATTCATCAATGGAATGGTCTCTAACGGGGAATTTACTTCACCGATTAAGCAATCCTCATTTATGTTCATGTTAAAGTGGGCCAAACATTTCTCCAAAGGGTCATCACCAAAAAAATTCAAAAATGAGTCGTAAATTATACTCTCAATCATGTTGACCTCACATACATCATCAGTGTCCACAGGTTGACTGGAGACATTAAAGACATTCAGTTCAACTGTCATATTTTCAAATGATAGATTTAAGACACCATTACGACAGTTTATGATTGCATTGAATGTTACCAAAATAGTCTACCTAAAATGACAAAAGTTTGTGCATCTACATTCTTAACAGGTTCAGTGTCAAAAACAATAAAATCTACTGAAAAGTAGATTTTATCAACCTTTATGAGAACATCCTTTATGACACCTCTAGGAATTTTTGTGGTCCTATCTACTAATTGAAGGGTCACTGATGTAGGCTTTAACTTTTCTAGCCTAAGTTTTGCATATATAGAGTATGGCAACAAATTCACACTTGCTCCTAGATCAAGTAAGGCTCAGTTAATCACATGGTCACCTATCACACAAGAAATTGTAGGACAATCAAGATCTTTTTACTTGATAGGAGTTTTTTTAATTATAGAGCTCACTTGTTCAATCAAAAATGCCTTTTTTGGAACATTGGTTTTCTTTTTCACCGTACAAAGATCTTTTAGAAATTTTGAGTAAGCGGGTACTAGTTTGATAGCGTACAAAAAAGGGATGTTAATGCTTATTTGCTTAAACACCTCTAAAATGTCACTATACTGAGTACTTTTCTTGATTGCTACAAGTCTTTATGGGAATGGAGTTTTAGGGGCACAAGAAATATGTTCACTTTTCTTTTCACTTGAGTCATTAATTTGGGATTCATGTTGACTCTGTTCCTTATTTTCTGGCATGTGAACATGATTATCAATGACTTTTTCATATCTAAGGGTCGTTACAAACTTTACTTTTTTATGAGGATTTGTTGATGATCCTACTTCAAATTGACCCTTAGGATTAGGAATAGATTGACTAAAAAATTTTCCTTTCTCTCTCTCTCTCTCTTACAACATTGGCTATTTGACCAAATTGTGTTTCAAACTTTGAAATAGTTTGAGTGTGAGATTGTAAAACTTGTTGGGTCGACTGAATAAAATATTGCAAGGCATCCTCCAAAGAATGTTTACTTTGTTGTGGTACCCTGAAAGGAGGAGCATATTGAAGAACTGGAGTGTACGAATTGGGAGGGGCAAATTGTTGCCCACCTTGATTCATTGAAGGTTGATTTTAACTCCATGAAAAATTTGGATGAGTCCTCTAATTTGGATTATATGTGGATGCAAAATGAGCTGTCTGATGACTTTCCACAAGATTGAAAAGAATTAGCTTACTCAGAAAATGTTTCTTGGTAAGCTGGTATGGATAGACAAGATTGTGCAATGTCAGATGTACTAGAACATAAGGCACATGCCTCTATCTTAGAATTGGTAGAAGAGTTTAGAGTGTGGCTAAAAGTTAAAGCTTCTACCTTTCTAGTTAAGCTAGCTAAGACAATTTTCACATCTGTGTCATCACTCACTTTGTAAATTCTTCCCCTTTTTTTGTATTTGAGACTTTTTATTCCTGGGATCTATGCAATTCCAATGTTGAGAATTTTCAGATAAAGATCCTAAGGATTCCTACTCTTTATCCTCATTTAACTGTAAAACTTTCCACCATGCATACTTTGGATCATTTGACGATTTGATGGAGTCAAAACATCATAAAAATATTTCACGAGTCTCCAAGTTTTAAAACCATGATGAGGACACTTCAAAAGAAGGTCATTAAATCTTTCCCAACACTCAAAAAATTGTTTACCCTAATTTTAGAAAAAATCAGAGATTTCTCTCCTAAGGGCATCCATTTTAGACATGGGCAAAAATTTGACTCAAAACTTATTTACTAATTGATTCCAACTAGTAATAGTTCCTGTAAGAAGGGAATTCAACCAGGCTTTAACTTTATCTTTTAATGAAAATAGAAATATTCTAAGCCTGATTAACTCATCATTGAAATTTTAAAAGCGAAATGTTGAGCAGATTTCAAGAAATTAATATACATGTATGGGCCTTCTATCTCTAATCCATAAAATGATGGCAACAGTTGAATTATGGCTAGTTTAAGCTCAAAGTGAGTTGTATTAGTTTGTGGTAACACTATACAAGATGGAGTATTAGCTATGATAGGTGAGAAATATTTCATAAGAGTTTTCTCATGTACAACTTGTTCTCCCATTTTTGATGATGTCCCAACAAAGTCTAATATCTCAATTGTACAATCAATGATTGACCCTAAACTTTTCCTAACCAACTGCTTATCTTCATCACGTTCCCAAGCACACATAAACAAAAAAAAATTACATTCAAAAACAAATATATATTTTTTACCAAAGAGAATTTAACTACACAATGTCTACTAGTAACAAAATGCAATCACAACAAAAAGACAAAATTTTTTTGTAAAATTGTACACAATAAAAGAAAATTGTTAGCAATAATGGGTAGTAATTTAATTGGTAGATTCCCAGGAAAGTATAGAGGAATCACAATGGTTTCACTTAAAATCCATACTCCTTAGGCTCTTTTAGCCCTGTTGACAAAAGCAACCAATTTTATATAACTAAATTACTGTACTAATTTTCAAGAAACAATTCTTAAAAAAAATTTCAATACACGGAATAAACAAATATTCTAAATTATAACTAGTGGAAGAATTATACTTATATTACCTGGATCCAAATAACTTTTCCGTTGCAATCCCTGGCAACGGAGCCAAAAACTTCTTGTTGTTTTAATTAAAACTCGCAAGTGCACGAATCTATTGGAGTATAAATTTAGTGATATGCAAGGTCGATCCCACAGGGATTGCAAATTGAGAGAAAATTCTAATTTAGATCCAAAATAAATAATTATAACCTAGTTGCCAATGTCTTGTTTTGTGAGAAGAATATTGAATAAAAAATGCAAAGAACTAATATACTAAAATTAAATAAAGATGTATTCAAAGTAAAGAAACATGATAAGGTTAGGGGATCCACTCTTGGTATATCAAATAAAGATAAATTTAACTCTTTTATTACCCAATTAGAATCCTTACATGAATAAGTTTTCAATAGGAAGATATGTTAATTTAAACTCACCTTTGTTTATACATGAATTATATTTACCTCCTTTGTATTGTATTACTAATATATAAAACATTCTTGTAAAATGCATTCAAGCGTACATTGTGCCAATCATCATCTTGTCTACAATAAATCAAGATTGATTCCAGTATTTATTGTGCCAAAAATTGTCTACAATGTATCAATGTTCACACTTTACAAGATTAAAAATACAAAGATGCAAAAGATAACTTGTAAATGGATTCAAGTATAAATTGTGCCAATCATTATATTGTCTACAATAAATTAAGATTGATTCAAACATTTATTGTGCCAAAAATTGTTTATAATATATCAAAATTTACATTTTATAAGATTAAATTATGCAGAAAATGAGAAAGGTAGAAAACTAATTAACATAACAAAATAAAATGAAATAAAATAGGTGGAAAAGGCCAACCAATAATAAAATAAAATAAAGTAGGTGGCAAAGCCAACCATGAATAATAAAAATAAGAAGTAGGCAGCAAAGTCAGCCATTAAACAAAAAAAAAAAGAAATAGGTGGTTCAACCAGCCATTAAAACATAACATAAGAAAAGGAGGGGGTAAATACAACATCAAATATAAACAATAAAATTAAGAGTGAGGTGAATTATTATTCTCATACCAAGAGTTTCACCCTTTCACCTTAGCATTAGGTGAGTAGTTCTCCATAATTAAGGCAAGAAAGCAAAATGAAAGATGAACAAATATGAAAATATTATGAAAATAAAAATAAAAATAGAAAATGTCTAAAGAGAGAAGAATATTACAAGCACTTAGAACTCCAACAAAGCTTTTCCAAACTCTCTCCAAGCTCCCCATTCAGCTTCCTAAACCCTCTATTTATAGATACACTTAGGTGTAGTAGGTGTGGTAATTGTCAAAATTGTTAGGTAGAAAGTTGTACAAAGTTAACAATTTGATTTCTATCATTTGCATCGAAATTGAACCTTGAATATCTTCTTGAAATCCGCAGAATTCGCTACCAGATTTTATACATATTGGATATGTATTTTTTGATATATGACCCAAATACTGCAGCAAGATTGAGTTGGACTACAAATAGCAAACATATTTTTAACATTTTGTATTTTACCTTGAATCTTTATGTTTTAGTTCTTTTAAAAATGTGGTCATAAATCAAGATTAAATTTGTGCATGTATCCATTATGATGCATTTCAGGAATCAATAAGATAATGCTCTTTACTCAGTCATCCTCAATAAATTTGGTTTAACTACTTGATTTATAGACATAATTCTCAAAGAACCACAATTTAACTCTGATTCTTCTAATTGAGTCCATTTATTTATTATTCTCTTCATCTGTAAAAAGATACATAAAACTAAAGACAAATAAGAGAGATATATGCTTAATTATGGCAAAAAGATAAGATGAAAATATTTAATTTATGAGTATATCAGGAGAGAAAGTATGGAGATAGTCAACTCCATTATATCCCTTGGCAACTAACCTACCTTTGTGGCTTTCAATACTACCATCTATATGATATTTGGTTTTGAAAACCCATTTGCAACCAATGGTAGTTTTATTAGGAGGCAAATCTATTAAGATCGATGTATGGTTCTGCTCTAAAGCTGTAATTTCCTGTTGCATTGCATCTTTCCAGCATTGATATTGGATTGCATCATTATATGTCTTAGGTTCTTTTGTTTAAGATATGTGAGTGGTAAAGGTCTTCTGTGAAACATTTATCCAATGATATGAAAGGTGATGAGAAAGAGGCGTTGATGTGAAATAGAAAAAACATTATCGGTATTAATATAAGGTAAGTGATAATGATAGTATCGTAAATAAGTAGGTGGATGGTGTGATCTAGTTGTTTTGAAAAGAGTAAGAGTGGAATCTGGAACTAAAGAAGGAAGATCATAAGTGACATTAGGACCAAAAGACAAGGAAGACAAATGAGAAGAAGAGAAAGATGAAGGTTCAGCCAAAGGGATTGTAAATAAATAGGGAAAAACAAAATTAGAATGAGGTTTAGAAGAAGTCTGAAGGTGAGACTCAGAAGGGGAATAAAAAGGAAATGCATGCTTATAGAAATATACATTTTTGGAGACAAAAATAGTGGAAGATTCAAGATCATAAACCTAAAACCTTTAGCGGCTATAAGAAAACCAAGAAAAACACATTTAATAGCTCTGAGAGCAAATTTAGGTCGGTTATGGGAAACAGTATAGGCATAGCAGAGGCAACCAAAGACTTTGAGGTGAGAGTATGAAGGAGTGGTAACAAATAAAAGTTGAAAGGGAGTGAAATTAGAAATGACAGGAGATGGTATTCGATTAATGAGATAGACTGCATGGGAAACACATTTTGACCAGAGTTTGGTGGGAAGTTTGGCTTGAAATTTCAAGCATCTAGCCATATTAAGAATATGTTGATGCTTCCTTTCAACAATGGAGTTTTGTTGATAGGTATGTGTACAGGTGGTTTGATATATAATACCTCTGGAGGCATAAAAGTTAGGAATGTTGAATTCTTGGCCATTATCGGTTCGAATACATTTAATTTTGGCACCAAATTGAGTATCAACAAAGAAACATAAGTTTTGAACAATCTGCCTTGCTTTTGACTTGAAATGCATAATAAAAAGCCAAGTATATATACTTTTATCATCAACAATAGTCAAAAAATATTTTTGACCTAAAAGAGAAACAACATGAGAAGGACCCCAAATGTCTATATGAAGTAAATCAAAACAAGAAATTAAAAGTGATGTGCTAATAGGAAAAGAAATTCTTCTTCGTTTAGTAAAATGACAAATATGACAATGGTTTGATGAAGGTAGAGTAATGGAATTATCTAACAATTTAAGTAACTTCAACCTAGGGGCAGATAAGTGACCCAAATGAAATTCCAAACGTCAAAATTATTAAGGTTAGAAATAGTATAAGCAACCAAAGGCACCAAAGCTATAAAATGTGGAAAAGTAAGCTGATATAGACCATGAAGCTTCTGAGCTAATCCAATCATCTTCCAAGAGGGAGTGCCCTAAATGAAACAAAAGTCCTTATGAAATATTAAACAATAAGAATAGAAGTATGTGAGTTTACCAGCTAAAATTAAGTTAAAAGAAAAATGTGGTACATATCAAACATTAAACAACACAAAATCATATGAGAAGGTGATTGTGCCAACATGTGTAACTGGAATGTTATGATTGTTAGGTAAAGTGATAAAGGTATTATGGATCGGTTTGTAAGAGGTAAAAACAACAAGTATGCAAGCAATATGGTCCGTGGCTACGATATCTAAAATCTAGGACATATTTTGAGGCTTATCCCTATAAAAGCAAGAAAGAGAAATACTACCTTGTTGTTCAGCTATTGGAGCAAAATCTAATGTAAGATGGTTGACTTGTGCATTAACACCACTAGTAGCCACATTGGCATGCTGTAGTAAGCTTATCAATTGATTATACTGCTTCTGTGTAATTGGAAATTTATTGTCATCAAGTTCCCCAACATCTCCTACTGAGTCATTAGCTAGAACCTAATTGGACTTATCAATTGAAGATTTTCGATTCAGAGCTAACTCAGAAGGATGCTAATGAGTCTTAGCATTTTCTTCCAAATGATTATCATAGCCAACTTGCTTAGCATGAATAGTATTGAATCGATTCTTACTTCTGTATCCAATAGTATACCTATGCTTCTTATAGCAAGAATCAACAATATGTCCAAGCATATTACAAAACGTGCATACAAGTCTGTTACCAGAATTAAACCTTCTCTAAGCAAAATTAGGACTAAAATTTGGTGGCGTACTAGAGGCTGAAGAAATGAAATATTGTTTCTAGTATGGTTGTCCATTATTTTGCTTATTCAAATGGTTATTACTCTTCCCTTGGTTGAGAAAAAGAGCTGCATCTTCTTCTTTGTCAATTGCTCCAGTACTTTGTCTCTCATGTTGCATCATAAGAGAAAAAAATTCTATTTATACTAGGAAAAGAATCCATTATCAGTATTTGTGACCGAATTGTTGAAAAACTGTCATTCAATCCTTTCAAAAATCTAACCGAATAATCATTTTCTTGATTCTTTTTACTTTTATTAAGTGCATTAGAACGACACTATGGGTTGTAAGTGCACGTAGGAA
Source organism: Gleditsia sinensis (assembly GCA_037074535.1). Lineage (NCBI taxonomy): Eukaryota > Viridiplantae > Streptophyta > Magnoliopsida > Fabales > Fabaceae > Gleditsia > Gleditsia sinensis. Next base: position 24,951,827 of record CM073470.1, read on the forward strand.
CAACCCTCAAACTTAGAAATTCATCCCACAATATTTTTAATTGTGTAAAATACTCTGTAACTGAAAGTGAATTCTTCCTATAAGCATATATCTCCTCTTGTAGTTTAGATATTTTGATCAAATCTCCTTGTGAAAACCAATCATGTAGATCTTTCCATACGTCTACAGCATTATCAATTTACATTATGCTCTTGGCTATCAAAGGAGAAAGTGAGTGTACCAGCCAGGAGTATACCATCGTACTGCATCTCTCCCATGCAGGATAGATAGGCTCTGTCTTTTCTAGAACTTCTATACTTCTATCAACAAATTTTAGCTTGTTCTTTGAAAGAAGAGCCTCCTTATAGATCGATGCCAGGAATAATAATTTGTTCTTGAAAGTGATGGTGACACAAGAACTAATGAAAGATTTTCATTTGGATGTAATTAATATGGACTGGGTGGATTATGTTTTAGTCTCACAGCATTTGGTATCAATTGCTGCTGACTGTGAACCATGTCTGAATAGGACATTAGGGAAAATTTGATATTCTTACTGATTTATCAAGGCTTCAACTCAAGCATCAATGCTCTATTTTCGTAAGAAAACAAGGAAGAAGGAAAATCAATGAATTAGACTTATTTTATTAGTCAAAAGACAGTGAAATGCAAGCTCACAAATTCTAGAGAAAGTGACAGAAAAATGCTCTGATACCATGTTGAAAATAGGAATACACAGAAATTGAAAGCATAACTTTTATTTTTGTCCAAATATACAACTTCTAGAACTTCCTATATAAGAGAAGTTCTGGAAGGAGAAGGAAAAGAAAAAAAACAATGTAACTACCTATAACTAACTCCAGCTAGACCAATGATAATGAAACTTATGCCAACTGGAAATTAACAAAGGAAATCAAACTAGTTATTCCAATAGTGTTGGATAGAGATTGGTATACTTTTGGTAGGAAGCACCCTAGGGAGGAGAATGTTATGCCCTTTGCTATTTGTAGGATTCATTTGTGCTGGTTGTTCAGGTGGGCGATTCTCTTTGTTAGGCCACACATCAAGTTCATATGTATATGGAGCCTTGCAGGTCGGTGACCCGACCTAACCAATTGAAACCCGCTTCTTCGCTCATGGACCTAAGCGTGTAGGATTCCATGTGGGTTATAAGGATTTGAATCATCACGACCAAAATTAAACGTCGTCCAAGTGGCTAGGATTTTTTCAAGTTTATTAACATTATTCTAATGTACTTTCAAGTCCTATATGATGACTTTACAGGCCAGAATCTTATACACAGTGTAAATTCTTTCTTGCTTTTCCATCTTCTTCTTTAGACCTCATCTATTTTCATTGTTCAGTGCTTATTCTACGAGAATAAGGACTATAGTGAAGGCCATTAAACTCCTCAAAAAATCAAACTCATTTAAGAAACTTAACAATTTACATGGTAAAAGTGACAAGGTGGTATATAATTTTGATGGGATCAAGTTGCAAAGTGGGATCAAATTTGTAATGAAATGAGTAAGTTGTGATTGGGGGGAGGGGGGGACCAATTCTAGAGAAAATAATTCTAATATACTAAATCCTACCCGTGCTTGACTCATTTGGGTTCACCCACCATAAGTTGGCCCATTTTGTATGTGGATTATGAAAATAAGAATCTAGTTCATTTAAGTCGGGATGGTGTGTCGTACACTTATACAATTTGGTTCACATAATTCATCAAAAAATAAATTTTTTTAAGAAAATAAATATTACAAAAACATAACATTTCAATTAAAATTTAATAAAATAAATTTTTAAAAATATGATATTTTTAAATTAATTTTAAATATTAATATTGTATTACATTTTATGATTCAAGTTTCAAAGCATATATCACTCTTTAAGATTATTTAATTCTTAAAATTAATAAAAATTAATTTTTAAAAAAGAATTAATAAAATAATTTATCTCTAAAATAAAATGCGAAGTTCAATTTATATTTTCATTATTACATTAAATTATATGTATTAACTAAATTGAATTATTGATAGGATATCTTGATTTTAGGCCATACTTAAAACATAGCATAAGTCATCGTGATATAAATAATAATAAAATGTATTATATAAATTTTATACCTCTGTATAATTATTTAATTGAAAATATTAAACAAACATAATGTATAAGTATATGACTAATTTGTTAGTGTCACTTGGGATGAGTGAGTTAGCGAGGACCATTTGAAGTTGCCCTATAATAAAAGGAAAGTGAGAGATGTTTTTTTAAAAAGAAAAAGTTGAGCCAAACTGGCTCAACTTGCATAACCCATGCATTAAGTGAGGTTGGTCATTAAGGTGAATCCTGGCAGCTCCTGTTTTGCAAAGTAGCGGCGCATCACACCACAACCCCCGCTACGCGAAGCTGTTATATGTCAGTCCCCTCCTCTGGTTTCTTCTCTTTTTTTCTTTTTTTTCATTAATAGAGTTTTTTAATTTTCTATAGAGAAGACTCTCTTTTTAGAAGAAAATTTAGAATTTCAAAGTTTTGCATCTTTTCATTTAGATTCATAGTATTAAATTCAAATATATAACTTTGAACTTAAATCTGAGTTAAAGAATATCAGATCTACAATATTGTACCTACGATTGAGTAGAAAAAATTTAAAGAAAATTAATTTAAGAAAAAGTCGGGAGATGTATTATCTCTCCAAAGATAAGACTCTCTTTTTTTTCATTTTTGTTGTTGTATTTTTTGATTATCTGAAGTGTTGAAATGTAATATTTAGTATACTAAAATTTTAAAAAGTGTTATTTCTGTATTTTTTAATCATAATACTAATTTTTTTTTGTATATTTTATCTTCAAAAGTTATAAAATTTATTTATCCTATCTGTATCTTCTTTTTGTTAGCCTCAATGACTATTTTTATATATAAATAATGACATTAATTTCACTTGTAAAATAGGTTGCAAACCTTACTACTCAGCCTACTTTTTTAGGTAAGTTAAGTGAGCAAACACACTGTATTGAACTTACTTCGATAGCTTTAAGTAAAATCATAATCTCGTACCAGAGGCAAACAAAAATCCAACTTGGAATGGCCAAATTGAGTAGGGAGCTCCACAGTATGAAATACTCTATAGTTGAATCTCCCAGTGTTTTCTTGTCTAAAAAATTAATATTCAAAATTAAACCAATTAGAGATTTCAATATAGCTAGGGGGTAAATTTTTTTTTTTAAGGAAAGACTATAGAACTTTGGTCTTCGAGGGTTGAATAGTCCAAACTTAAAAGGCTGGTCCATTTTCATATCTCCATCTACTTTTAGGCTTAATTATACTTTTGTTCTTCCATTTTGACAAATGATTCAATTTGATCTATCTATTTTAAAATATACTAGTTTGCTCCTTCACAGACATTACAATCAAATCTCTCTATAAAAATTCATCCATTTTTAAATGATTTTTTTATGATGTGTCCGTTAAAAATTGAATTTTTGAGCAAATAGAATTGACTCTAGTTAAAAAAAAAAAAAAGCATCTATTTTCCATTTTTACATTAATTAATTTATGTCCATTTTGATCAATGACCACACACTTTTCATCCTTAAACAACAAGGAATAGCCGTTTTGCATTATTTGCTCAACATTAAGGAAGCTTGGATAAAGATCATCTACCAAAAGAACATCTGAAATAAGTTTGTTACCTAAGGCAGTGTGTATTGCCAGATTTCCCTTGCCTTGGGTTATCACCTTCTTTCCATTTTCCTTCTTGACAGAACCATTAACATGCTCAAGATTGGTGAATAAATCTTTGCTGTAGTTGTGTGTTGAGTGTAGCTACTGTCCAAAAACCAAGACTCCTTTTGACCCATTTGCAATTTTTTCCACGAATAAGAGCTCTTCCTTGTTCTTAGTTTCTATCACATTTTCCTTTTGAGTTTGTGATTCCTGGTGGTTATGTTGTTGCTTTAATATGCAAAACCTTCCTATGTGACCATTCTTCTTGCAATATCTGCATTGGATTGGTGGTGGTGTTAATTTTTCCTTCAAACCAGCATTTACTTTCCTTGTGACTGGTTCTTTTACAAATTCCACATCGTGGAAATCTTTCTTTTTTCTTTGAATCTCTTATATCGTCAATCTGATTAGGCTTACCAGATTGTTTATCATGTTTCTTATCATCTCTACATACTAGTGTCTTCTATGTGTATCTAACTTGAAGAGCATTCTCATTTGATTCTTCCAGTCCAAGAGATCTCCTTTGCTCTCGAGCTTGAAGAGCATTTAGAAGCTCGGTTAAAGTTTGGAAAGATCTCTTGACTATTCAAGAGATGTGACTTTTGACTCAAATCTCTCGGGTAGACTTATAAGAACTTTTTCAACAATTCTTCTATTAGATAACTCTTCTCCCATCTACCTTGTTTGATTCACCACCTTCCTAATCCTATCTGTGAAGTCTTTAATGGTCTCAGCTTCCCTCATCTTGAGAGCTTCAAACTCTTCGAGGTTAAGGACTAGGATATGTTGAGTTCTTTCATTTCCTTGAAATTCCTCCTTTAGGTTTCCCCAAGCTTCCATTGCTGCTTCAAATGTTGAAATACTTCTGAACATATAATCATTTGTAGCTAGGTGAAGAATGGCGAGTCAAGCTCTTTTAGCAAATTTCTAATATGAGCAACAGCAGGATTGTTGGGTAAAGGTGTTGCTTCTCTCCCTATCTCAACCAGTTCTCAAATGTCATAATCTAGCTCTTAAATGAGCCTTCATCTGCACAACCCAAATAATGTAATTTTCCCCTGTAATTACAGGAGATGGAGGTAGTGAGAAACTACTTAGCACCACCAAGAAATCTTGTCAGTTTTTTTGAAAAAGGAGTCTGTTGGATTCACTCAAATACTTATTGGTTTTTTTCTCTATTTCTCACTGCTTTTCTTTCTAAGAACCTATCTGAGAGTCCCTCAAGGATCACTAAAGCTCTGATACCGTTTGTTGGAAACAGTATCAAGAATTTTCTGAAGGTTTGTAAACTTCATTCATTCAAAATGCATTACAATCCAAAAATTAATATATGACTTATAACATGACACATTGGTTGGCACCGGTACCAATTACGCTGACTGACTTTTCTATCGAGGCTTACTTAACTTAAACTTCACTGCACAAAGAAAGGTAAACCATATCATATTTCAAAACTGGTTACCATTACTTATACATTACATCAAAAAAGTTTCCAGTAAAAGTCTCGATCATAGTTTTTGAAACCGAATAAATCGGACCCGTTTTGCTTTTTAACTGGTCAAAAACTAGTTAAGCCCACGATTCTTTAACAAATAGCTAAAAATCGATTTATTGAACCTTTGGAAATCGATCAACACCTTACTTTATACTATGGGGTTCTTGCATAACAAAGAGTCCACGTGATTGTGCTCACAATCCCCACCTGGTTTGTTGCTTATATATAGAGCAAAGCCCTCTCATTCATTGAAAAACCCACCGATGTTCCTCTTGCGTTTTAATTAACGGAGAAGACTAAGTGCAAACCAGAGCTTCAAATTGCTGCAAACTTTGAAACATGGATCCTGAAATAGCGTTAGAACTTGTGAAGCACGTTTTCATTCTTCTCCTCCTCGATGCTCCTCATTACACCCTCATCGGAATTGACACTCAGCCACATGAATATTCGATCTTTTTACCATTTTCTCTAACTTGTTTTTTGGTCAAATGTGAATGGTTGGAGTTTCACCGCATGTGGTCAATGAAACAGCAAGCTCACTACGAACAGGAAGATATTTTGCTATCATTTCACTGAGTTTTCTTGAAATAATTTTAAAATTTTCTTCGTTGTGTGAGTTAACTTTTTATTGTTTTAATTTACAGATAGATGCCCTTTGTGCTTGGTTGAACAAGATGTTTTGTTTATGCTAGAGTACATACTAAATTACAGAAGTTTACTTAAAATTACGAACATTATTTCTTTTGGCGTGTTGAAAATTGTAGATTACAGAAGGGCATAATGCAACTGATAGGAAGTTAAATTTAAATAAATAGTTGATTTTAATTTTTTTAATCAAATTACTTAAATTCGTTGTACAATTAATTTAGTATGTATATTTATGTTACATTTTCATGGTTAAAACCAATCAGAAAATATGCTAAGTTAATTATGTTATAATTACTAAATTTTTAAATAAAATAAATCATTTAATTATTTTATATAGTAAATTTTTTATTTTAATTAGTAAATTTTTTCATTTGAATTAGTAGTATACACAAAATTAATTATTTTAAAACATAACTAGTTCAACCAATTTAATTAATGATTTAACAGTTTAACCAATTACTCAATGATTGAGTACATCTATTGCTTCAATGGTCGGTCTGAATTTAAAATCTCATATCTTAACTATCGCGATTATATTTGACAAAAATAATTTATAAGTTTTTAATTAATTTAAATTATTCAATTAAACTTATTTACTAAACATTTCTAATTTAGTCAAACAAATTTATAAATTAATCAAATAAGTTATAAATTAATTTATTTGACTTATCAAATACACTAATACACTCTTAGCAAAATTGATAATTTGGTATGCTACCAGAAGAGGACCCAACTAATTATGGTACTAATGGTATTGTGCCAAACTGCCAATAGTAGTAAAGCAAATTATTATATAAAATCATATAATTTTTTATATTATGAATTTGGAGGGACGTGTACCTTTAAGAATGAAAGGATCATGTAAGAAAAATGTTTTTATTTATTTATACTTTTTGCATAAATTAAAGAATCACAAAAATAACTTGCTTTAATTGCAAATAAGCCCCAAGGCTCCCTCTTTTCTTTATCTTATCACAATCCCCCTTTTTAAAAAAGCATTCAATTTCTTACCACACAAACTCCTCTCATTTCTCACTCAAGGCACAACCGGTTTCATAAAAAACCCTCCCCTTATCCCGAAAGAGAAGAAAACAAGCACAATTTAAATTATTAGATAGTCCTGAGAATCTCTGATGAATTGTACAAATGTCTACTACTACTCGTAAGTTTAGACATTTTCTTTTTTATTTGACGGAGAGAGAATTTGAACCTAAAACATTCTATTATCTATCCACATCTGGTGGCTTCGATTTAGACATTTTTATAGACTACATATCCATCTAAAATTTTTCCACAAAAATAAGCTGCACCCTATATTCATTGTTAAGATATACTCGCGAACCACATAACTTCACGCAATATACCTAAAATCATGCCACGTCAGTACATAAACTGACGTGTCATGATCTGTGACGTCTTGTTGATGAACTTCCATGTCATTTACCTGCAAATTTATTGTTAATTAAAATTGTCCTCATGTGAAACACGACTTCAGGTGGACAGGTATAAGCAGCAGAGTTTTGTTTTTTCTTTTCTTTAAATGACTTTTTTTACATTTTTCATGTCAATTTAAGTAATAAAAATTATATTAGTTTATTTATATCATATATTTTCACTTTTACATAAACAATTTTGTGTTATCTAAAATAAAAAGCAAATAACGGCTGGTTGGGATGCGCATTTATATTCTTTTCTTGATGCTAAAAAGAGTAAGGCTATAAGAATCTGACAACAAAGCCCTTGCAAGCAAGGAATTTAGGATCAAAACTAGATTTTGAGTACATTAAGTTTATCATTTTCTTGAAGAGAAGAATCCAAATCAATAGGCATTAATTGATGTACACTTCCTCTTGCAGTACTTCGGGATATATATTTTAGTTGTGTTTCGTCGCGGGAATAAACATGGAGAAAATGAAGAGGGTGGTCCCAATCCCAATAATCGAGGAGCTGAAGAGCAATGAATCTTCGACAATGGAGTGGGTGGTCCAAATAAACAAGGAACTCAAGAGCGATGAATCTTCAACAAAAATGGAGAAGGAGGAGTGGGAGAAGCATTCCATTTACAAAATACCAGCATGCGTCACTGACCTGAAAAAGGGGGCCTACAAGCCTCAAGCAGTGTCATTTGGTCCTTACCATTATGGGGAGAAGCATTTGATGGCCATGGAAGAGCACAAGCACCGAGCTCTGCTCCATTTCCTCAAGAGGTGTGGGAAGCCGTTGGAGTTTCTCTGCAAAAGCATGGCTCAAGTGGAGCAAGCCTTGAGGGACTCTTACAAGCCACTGGATTGGAAGCAGGGAAATGATGAGTTCTTGAGGTTGATGATTCTCGATGGCTGTTTCATGCTGGAAATCCTCCGAACTGAGGTTGTTATTCCTGGTGATTATGATAAAAACGATCCTGTGTTCAGCGACCATGGCAAACTCTATATCATGCCCTATATCAAGCGGGACATGCTTATGCTTGAGAATCAGCTGCCCATGATGGTTCTTCATAAATTGATTGAATTTGAGAGCGGAAAAACCCAGGTACTTTGTCTATTTGATCTCATGTTTTAAAACGTTGAAGTTTCATGTGCATGCTCGAGTTCCTTCCCCCCTAACAAATTATATTGATCGAATATATTGAGAGTTATATATTACCTATTCATATTAATTATTCTGGGTACAACAATATATGAAATTCTTATACAATTTCTATAAATTACTGAAACTCTAACGACTTATTCTAAATTTTAGAGTGAAACGAAGGTGGTTTTTTTCCCTAACAATGTAACATACCAACATAATGATGAAGATATAATATGAGCAATTCAACGAATACACCAAAAATTTTAGTTTTGCTTTTGAAATCAAATCTGATAAAAGGCTCAGAATTTAGGCAATTAGTTTATCATTTTTACTTAATTATTAAAATGCATTTTCTTTGTCTCCTCACCTCGTATAACCAACTGAATCACATGATCGTACACAGGACGAAGAGTTCTTGAACGAGCTAATCATCAAGTTCTTCCGCCCGCAATCCATACAAAAATTTGGCAAATGCTTGCACGTATTGGATGTCTATAGGAAAATCCTCCTTCAGCAAGAACCCAGACAATCGAGCAAATCATCAAAACCAAAGAAGCGTATTAAAGGAAATGAGATCATGCGCTCTGCAAGAGAGCTTAAGGAAGCCGGAATCAGGTTCAAGCTCAGCAAAAGCGAAAGCCTCAAAGACGTGTCCTTCCGTGGTGGGATTCTCAGGCTCCCACAATTAATTGTAGACGACAGCACAGAGTCCATGTTCTTGAACCTCATTGCCTTCGAGCGTCTTCATGTAGGAGCAGGCAACGAGGTTACGTCCTATATATTCTTCATGGATAGCATCATTGATTATGAGATGGACGTAGCCATCTTGCACCGAAAAGGTATCATCCTTAATGGTATTGGAAGTGATAAAGCTGTGGCGAAGCTGTTCAACACATTGTCTAGGGATGTCACAGTGGATCGCCAAGGAGTCCTGGATGAGGTTCAGATGAGAGTTTGCGAATACTGCAAGAAGCCATGGAATAGGTGGCGAGCCAATCTCATTCATACTTACTTCAGAAACCCATGGGCTGTTGTTTCTCTCATTGCTGCCATCTTCCTCTTTGCGTTCACTATCGTGCAGACTGTGTTCACCATCAGTCAATACTATGAACCCAACCCTAGTTCCCCACCTACGTCATTTACTCCAAGGTTTCCTCCACCTCGTCGTGGTTGAATTAAATTGCAGTCGAGCTTGCATTAATTGCAAATCTGTTCGGTTTCGTGGGTTCCTTTGACCACAAGAGAAGCCATATCCATGACGTCCCAATATTCTTCTGATTTTCCTTCCTAAGTTATTGTTTCTTTTGATGTTTATATCCTCAATTTTTGTATTATATATAATATTCTATTTAATTAAACATGCAAATATATTGTGTAATTAATTTTTTTATAGACATTTAATAATTATTTACAATACCAAAAGATAATGTGAGATACACCGACTAAAATCTAGCAAAAAATATTATATTTTTCCGCTTTATCTTTACTTCTAATTGTAATTTTTTTCATAATCTTTTAATTTTTAAAATTAATCCCCCTAATCCATTTAATTTCATTGCACTTTGCCTTCTACTGTTTAAATTAATGATATATAGCAAGAATTAATCTATCTTGGTTTGGCATTGATAGTGAAGACAATGAAGGTGAATACTGGGTCCTCAAGGCAATCCCTCATTTGGTCTTATGTACTAAAATAAGGGCATTAGTTTGTTTTCTCTCTCTTTTTTATTTTTTTTAAAAAAGTGAATTTCTTTTTCAATCCTCAAAAAATAGATATCTTTTCTCAATTTGATCACTTAAAATTTTATTTTTTTTCATTTTAGTCCTCCAAAAATTTCTATTTTAAAAAGTGTCCTTATATTAATTCTGTTAACAAATTTGTTACTCGACTTAATTGAAAGCTTAATTGACCCTCAAATGCTTATTTTCCCTAATTTGATACCTTGCATTTTATTTAAAACAATGATTTTTTGTTCAAAAAGGTAATGTGATGAATTTTTTTTTAATAAACCCTTAGCATGAGATAAAACATAATATATCAGATTAGGCTAAATAATTTAGTTTAAAGCATATAAATAAATTTGCTAATAAGGTTAATGTGAGTGGCTTTTGAAAACATGATAGTCTTCCAAAAATTGAAATAAGAAAGTTAAATTTTGAGATATCGAATTAAAAAAAATGTGTATGTTCCAAAAATCAAAGCAACAATTCACTCCTTTTCTTTTGTTATATGTACTCTAACCATTGTTATCTGCGTCGATATGAAAATGGGAAAAAAATTTATGGACATTACGACGGTTTTTTATAAAATCGTCGTTGACTTCCCAACGTTCAGAATTCAAACCGTTGCTTGATATTCGTGTGGTTTAATGACGGTTGTCCTGATAACCGTCGTTAAACATACAATTAACAACGGTTTATTTTCTAACCGTTGTTAAACCCATTTAGCGACGGTTTTGAGCAGGTTTAACGACGGTTTTAAAACCGTCATTAAACCACGCGTACGCCTATAAATTCAGCAGCCCTTCTCATTTGTATTATAAACGTTTTTCATAATATTTTTTCGTATAATACACTAGCTGAGATTATTTGTTGTGACTTTTGAGTTTTTGAACTGTGGTCTTCTTTACGACTTGTATTTATTATTCTCACAGAATGTCATTTAACTTTTCAATTATGTTTGATTAATGTTTTATATATTGTATGTTCAAAATATTTTCTTATATTATTTTTATTTTCTTTTGTGAAGATCTTCTGACATTGGGACGACACTTGGATTTTTATTTTTGGGCGTTATTTATTTAGAATCATTTTCAAGGTATGTAATCTAATTAATTTTATTTGAAATGAATTTATTTTAAATTATTGTATGTTAGATTGCGATAATATTAGATATTTTATGTACTTAATATTTTTTTTATAAATATATTTGACATTATGATGTACATTGTATGAATAAATTTTAAAATTTGTGTTATTCTGGCAATATTTATGATGTTTAATATTATAATATATTATATTCGGTGAAAACATGTAAGACGAAATTTTTTTTTAATAATGCTGAATTATTATACTTAATTATTTTTGAAGTAAAATATTTGTATTTAATATTAGAATTGATTTATAAAAAAAATAAAGATATTGAGGCGGTGTTGATAGAATAATATGAAAAAGTTATTCAATACACATAGTTAAAAAAAATAATTAATACAAATTACAAATAGTTTTTAAAAATATAAACAAATATATATAATAATATAAATTTAGTAGATGAATTGAAGTGTGTAATTGATTAGATAAAATAATAAATTTTAATAAATAGACAGAGTAAGTATTGAAAACAATTTATAAAAAATTGTGACACTACTTTAAAAATATACGTATGTTTTAATATAAATTTAATAAATATATATAATTTTATAAATTTAGTATAAAATGATAGTTAATTTAGTTTTAAATTTAAGTTATTTACTGTTTAAAAAGTATAATTAAAATTAATGCAAATAAATCGAAGATAGTTATTATATTGATAAACGTATTTAAATAATATACGTAAATTAGTAATAGTCAAATTATATTACAGTTGTTACTAAAGTATTAAAATATTTATTCAGGTGATAAGGTAAAATAATAAATGTTAGTAAATAGACAAAATTAGTATTAGGAATTGGTTTTAAAAAAATAAAACACATTTAAAAATACAAGTAGTTTTAAAAAAATTTAGATGTAATTTTAATAAAACACATTTGTTCTTACACTAGATTTAAAAAAATAAAACACATTTAAATAAATTTTTAGATTTAAAAAAATAGAAACAAATATATAATAACATAATTTTAATAAAAAATAAGTGTAATAATTTTTAATGCACTTTATTCTTACACTAGATTCTCTATTAAGAAACTAACAATATCTTATATGTAATTGAGTAGAATTATTCTTGAATATATGGCCCTTATATGGGCCATTGATTTTACTTTTTCAGATAGGGAATTGAAATTTCAATTCCTTATCTGAGTTCGTTAAAAATTTTACCATGTAAATACTATAATTGAAATTTTAGCGGCAGCTATAAAATCATAATTCAATTTTTTACTGCTAGTGGCTGTCCTTTCCAAAAAATTCAGATTCGTAGAAATTCGATAATGAAAATCATCCTTTTAAAAGATCTTAGATATAATTGAGTAGAATTATTCTTTAATATATAGCCTTTGTATAGGCCACTGATTTTACTTTTTCAGATAGGGAATTGAAATTTCAATTCCCTATATGAGTTCATTAGAAATTTTACCATGTAAATACTATAATTGAAATCCTAGCTGCAAATGTAAAATCATAATTCAATTTTTTTCTGCTAGTGGTTGTCCTTTCCAAAAAATTCAGATTCGTAGAGATTTGATTATGAAACTCATCCTTTTAATTAATGACATTAGTAGAATGAAATAAAATTAATACATGACCAAAGACTTTATCAATGGCACTGTTTGAAAAGTTAGATTTTTTGTTCATGGATTCGTAGAGATATTTCAAGTGTTTTATTTCATATTATGTAAGCCAATGTCATCATTTATCTCACTCTCTCTTATATATCTTGGGATCAGGATTCTTTATTTATAGCGATCCAATAACGAAGAAATGATTATTTGGTTCTTCATTAAATGCCAATTATCATAAAGTTTGTTACAAAATTTTTACACGTAAAACATTTTAAACATCTTCAAAATGTGTTGTGTTTTATGCACAATCAATTGCAAATCCCTTCTCATGTAAAATAGTCATGTTTGATCTTAGTTCAGAGTAAGAATTATTTAGGTTAATTGTTATCTAAATTCATAATTATTTCAGAAATGGATAAATCTTGGATCAATAAACCTCGACAATCAATAGAATACTTGAATGGTTTAGATGAATTTTTGGAATTCGCAAATGCCAACTCTGGGGTCGAAGGTAGAATAATATGCCCATGCCCAAAGTGTAGATTCAAGAAATGGCAACTCATCGAGGTCGTGTGCCAACATTTGATCGTTAAACCATTTCCGGAGGGATACAATTTCTGGAGTTTGCACAGAGAAATGATTACAGAAGAACCTACTGTAGGACATGCTATAATGCCAATTGAGGTCTCAGAACCCATAGTTCAAGATGACCCTGTACAGAACATAGTTCGTGATGCATTCAGGATTCACCCCGAAAATGAGAGCATCGCTTCTGTAGATATGCCAGTTCCACAATCAACAGAAAGGATGGATGATAGTGTCAAAGATTTTTATGAGTTACTGAAAGATGGTGAACAACCACTCTATGAAAGGTGTGAAAAGTATTCTAAATTGTCTTTTTTGGTGAAATTGTATCACATCAAGTGTTTGTGCGGCCTAAGCGACAAGGCAATGTCGATGGTACTTGAGTTGTTTGTCGATGTATTCCCAGATGCCAAGATTCTGCCTTCATTTTACAAGGCTAAAAAATTCATTAATAAGTTGGGGTTGAACTACAAAAAAATTCATGCATGTCAAAATGATTGTATGTTATACTGGGGTGAGCAAGAAAGTAGCAAAACTTGTAGTAAGTGCTCCGCACCAAGGTGGAAATCGAAACAAAAAGGGGAGAAGCGGAAAAAGGTGCCTAATAAAATTCTTAGATACTTTCTAGTTAAGCCAAGATTGCAGAGGATGTTCATGTCTTCTAAAACTGCTGAATTTATGAGATGGCATTCTGAGGACAAAATTTCTGACGGCATCATGAGGCATCCAAAGGATTCTAAGGCATGGAAGAGATTTGATCTTCTGAATCCTCAATTTGCATCAGATCCGAGAAATGTTCGTTTGGGCCTTTCAACGGATGGTTTCAATCCATTTGGAAACCTATCTACAAGTTACAGTATATGGCTAGTTTTGCTGATTCCGTACAATCTTCCTCCTTGGATGTCTATGAAACAGAGTTCATTCATGTTGTCAATGATAATTCCAAGGAAAAAAGCACCGAGGAATGATATAGATGTATTTTTACAGCCACTAATTGAAGAGCTAAAGGAGTTATGGGTTGAAGGTGTTAAGACGTACGATGCCTTTGGCAAAGAAATGTTCAATATGCATGCAGCTCTTTTGTGGAAAATTAGTGATTTTCTTGGCCTTGGATGTTTATCAGGCTAGAATACTCATACTAGATTAGCCTGTCCATACTGTAACTTTGACTCACTCCAGTTCGTCTCCCTCACAGTCGAAAGTGGTGTTTTATGGGACATCGCCGCTTCTTATCTCCGGGTCACAAATTTAGGCTGGCTCGCAATGGGTTTGACGGAAAAGTGGAAAGAAGAAACCCTCTTCCGCAACTGAGTGGTATAGACATTTTAAGAAAAGTCGATGATATTGAAGTTGTCTTTGGAAAAAATGTGGAAATTAATGTTGGGACTCAACAACGGCATTCCCGAAGTCAGGGTTCGGTTGATGCTGGAACTTAACAATGACGTAAGAAAAGTATATTTTTCAAACTTCCGTATTGGATGAATAATATGTTGCGTCATAATCTTGACGTCATGCATATTGAGAAAAATGTCTGCGATAACATCATTTACACTTTACTTAATGATTCTGGCTGTTCAAAGGATCACGTAAACGCGCAGAAAGACTTAAAGGAGTTTGGTGTGAGGCCTGAGCTGTGGCATGATGATGACGGTAAATATCCACCTGCTTTGTTCACGTTAACAAATGCAGGCAAGGAAGTATTTCTGAAAATACTTAAGAATGTATCTGTACCTGACAGTTATTCCAGTAATATCTCCAGATGTATTGATGTAAGATAGCGTAAGATCGGAGGGCTAAAAAGTCACGACTGTCACATCCTTAAGGAACAACTATTACCGTTAGCCATAAGAAAGACACTTCCCAAGCCAGTATCTGCAGTTCTGATCGAGTTCTGTTCATTCTTCCGACAACTTTGTTCTAGATTTTTGAATGTTAATGAACTTGATCAACTTCAAAATCGAATCATTATGACGCTGTGCCATCTTAAAATGTTATTTCCGCCGTCTTTCTTTACAATCATGGTGCACTTGACTGTACATTTGGTCATCGAAGCGAAGTTAGGAGGACCAGTCCAATATCGTTAGATGTATCCCATCGAAAGGTAAAACATTAAAAATACATAATTCAAATTTCTTGCATTATTGTTCATCCAATTTTATTCATTTAATCAATGTGCTCTAGATATTTGGGTAAACTTAAATCTTTCGTGCGGAATAGAGCAAGGCCAGAAGGCTCAATAGCAGAGTCGTACATTGCAGAAGTTTTATTATTCTGTTCTAGGTACATAGATGGTGTTGACACTGTCTTCAATCGTCCTCCTCATGTGGATGATCAACCTGATGTTGGGACGTCTGACAGGGGTTTGTTCCCACCAATAGGAAGACTAGTTGGTAGATTTGATTATTTCACCCTTTCTCCTTGGGAAAAATTGCAGGCTCATCGACATGTCTTAACAAACTGCAAAGAAGTTTATCCTTACTTACAGTAAGTTAACTCACACTTAGCTACATTTGCATACAATTTTTTTTGTCCTGTGTAGTATTAAGTGTTTAGACAATGTTTTCTCAATAGGGAATTTAGAGACTATGTATGGCATAGTTTAAGAAGTCGGACGCGATCATCTACCGAGATAGATAAAAAAGTCCACAAAGAATTTGTTTCTTGGTTTTCACGTTGTGTAAGTATTTCAACATGGTCACATTTAATTCATATGTCAAATATGAGTACAACTCATCCTTTATTCGTTTTCCAGATCGCAATTGATGTTGATGGATCGCAGTGTGTTGATTTAAAATATCTGGCACTTGGTCCACTAGATAGAGCACGTCGATACAGTGCTTACAATGTCAATGGATTCAAATTTCGAACTTTAGAGCGAGATCAAGGGATGACATCTCAAAATAGTGGAGTTTACGGTACATTTGGGACGAGGAGTTATGCAAGTAGTAGTGACACGAACATGCAATTTGGTGGCGTCTCGTATTACAGAAAATTATTGGACATTATCGAGTTAAACTACCATAGTCATTTTACATTCGTATTATTTAAGTGTATGTGGGCCAACACAACTACAACGAGAGGAATTTCAATTGATGAATTCGGGGTGACATCGGTTGATTTTTCTCGGTTGATTCACACTGGTGAAAATGATGATGACGAGCCATACATCCAGGCATCTGAGGCTCATCAAGTGTACTGTGTACAAGATAAGCTGGACAAGAACTGGAGTATAGTGATGCATTTAAAACCCCGTGACTTAAACGAGATGGGTGATGAAGATGAAAATCTTATTTACGAGAGCGATCCGTTACACACGCAAAATTTAGAAAGATTGTTTCCAGAAGGAGAAGTTAATTTATGTTTGTTACGGTATTAGTTTTGCTGTTGCCGCCTATTTATATATATATTTTAGACTACTTATAATTACTGTACTATTTTATTTATTTCCATAACTTTTATTAGGCAAAGTTTATTTTATAATTGTTTTATTAATTTCATTTTTCCAGTAGCGGTGACGATGAAGAAGGCTAGATCACTTTACACGGGCATGGCAGGGGCATCCAGTTCTGACACTCCCACTCCCCGTGGGGCGATCAGTGAGGGCGGACAGCCACTATGGAGTCGAAGGCTATCGGGTCATCAGTCCCTGGTAGCGACTCCCATCCACTAGATTCGCAGGCCGTCCCATGCACACTCCCCCCACCCGACGCTCAGGCACCGGACGACGATTACATATTCGATTTTGATGCGATATTTGGGGATGTAGAGGAGGAGCATTAGCCCAGTGAGTAGGAGCGTAGACGTAGGAGGAGTTGGAAAGTTGATGTAGTCGGTGAGTATTGTAAACATGTACACTTTATGCGTTTAATAATTTTGTCTTAGTAACATAATATATAATTGTCACTATTTATTTTGATAGACGCGACTGGGCAGACGACGTCTAGACAGTTGATTGTCCACGACATATGGGCCCGATCTCAGTGGTCAAAGGTGGTTGTCCAATTCAACGACAATCATCAGGCTATCGGAGACAGTGGCGGTTTGCTCGGTGTCTTCCTCAGCACCATCGGGGATAACTTTCAGTTATTTCCGATCTCCTACAGGGACTGGAGGAGCATTCCTCAGCAGTTGAAGACGAATGTCTTCGTAAATAATATTCAAGTATGAAAACATATATATTTTGTAATTAATTATATTTATTTGTAATTTATATGCAATTTATGTGTAACTAATTTTTTACTTTCCTTTGCAGACACATTTTAATGTGACAGATCAACACAACAAACTGATCATGCAGTCGCTAAGAGCGAAATGGAGAGCGGCACGATACAATTTATTTCGCCTGGCGTACGATGGTACGAAGACCAGAGATCAGTTGCGGAGTGAAGTCCCGACAGGCATCCCTCCTGATCAGTGGGCAACTTTCGTAGACTATCGCCTAGACGCGAAGTCTAGGGTAAGTTGTGTAGATTAACATATTTATAAAATTTAACTTTTAAATATTGTCACTAATTATTTTTTCTATGTGATTAATTAGGATGTGGCTGCGAATAATAAATGGAACAGAAGACAGCTGACAATGCCACACACTATTGGATCCAAGAGCCTTGCGCTTAAAAAGGCGGAGATGGTAAGTTTAAATTTATAAATATTTTTTTTAAAATGTTGAGAAGACTATAATATATATAATCATAAATTGATTGATTAATTATTTTAATTTTTAGGAGATTGAGCTTCAGGGGTCCAGTGACTCGTGGTGATGTATGGACGACAGTTCATAAAAGTGCTAACGAATCATACATCAACGACAAAGCTCGGGCTGTTGCGGTAAGTAATAAATTCTTATCAACCATATGTGGGTAATTATTTAATTTTTAGATAATGTTTAATATTATTAATTTTCTGTTATTGAATGTTAGGAGAAAATTGCTTCGATCCAGCAGGAGGATAGTTTGTCCCAAGAGCTCTCGACAGCTGATTCGCTTGCAAGAGCTCTTGGCACTAAGGAGCACTCTGGCCACGTTCGAGGATTTGGGTTGGGTGTTTCCCTAACTCAAGTCTTCGGTCGTGGTTCGTTTGGGTCGAGCTCACAGTCTGGGCCGTCATACCACGACTTACAGAATGAGGTGGAGTGCCTGAAGACAGCTATGTAGGAGCGGGACGTCGAGCAACAGCGATGAGACGCTGAGCAGCAGCGACGAGACGCTGAGCTCCAGTGACGAGATGTTGAGCTCGCAGCACGGAAAGCACAGATGGAGGATGCTATGACGTTCCTGCTACAAAAATTTCAGGGTCAGCTGCCACCTGAAATTTCAGGACTTCATAGTTCTGGATCCAGGGTAACCTTTTAATACATAAAATTTGTTGGTATAATTTTGTTTATTTTAAAAACACTAAAAATTTTAACAACCAAAATTTATTTTTCAGGACTCCAGCGATCGTGGTAGTGGGCATTAGCGTGATCAACATCCGCAGGATCCGGGAACTTGATTTAGTTATTATATTTGTATATGTAATTTTGTCACGTTCGTTACTATTAATTTTTTTGTACATATTTTTTTTTTATATATAGATTCATTATAATTCAATAATTTATGCATATTTAGTATCTAGTTAAATATTAATAAATTTTAAAATACAATTTTCAATTATTAAATAATTCACACGTTTAATTATTATATAATAAAATAAAATGTATCTAAATTAATTTATAAAATATTTAAAATATAAATTAATTTTTATTTTGCATAAAAATTTAATAATAAAAAAATTTAAGCATTATTAGTATTATGGATAGCACAAAATATTATATTTTAAATTACAAATAAAATTGATATAAAAATTTTAATTAATTTTATTAATTAAAAATTTAAAAAAAATTATAAGTAACGACGGTTTTTAAACCATCGTTACTTTTAACGGCGGTTAAAAACCGGTGTTAAAACTGGTTTAACAATGGTTTTTAAAACCGTCGTTAAGCCAGTCATAGCGACGGTTATTCTCACGGTTGCTGAAACCATCGCTATGCCTGGAGTTCTACGACGGTTTTAAAACCGTCGTTAATGGGCATAACGACGGTCAAAACCTTCGTTATGCCCACTTGAAAACCGCCGTAATGCCGCGGTTTTGTTGTAGTGAGTTAGACACATAGACAATTAAACAGAAGATAAAAGTAGAATAAATAAATTTTATAACTTCTAAAATTAAAATATATAAAAAATAGTATTATAACTAGAACAAATAGATGCAACACACCTCTCACATTCTAATTTATCAAATATTACATCTTAACGTGTAATAATATAATTATTATAACATACAAAAAAAAGGTAGGTATTATCAGAGAGGCAGCACACCTTCTAACTTTTTTTAAAGGTTAACTATCTTCAATTTTTTTTTATTCTTTGCAATTACAATGTTGTAGATATAGTCTTATTCCACTTAAATCTAAATTTAAAATTGTAAATATGAATTCAATACTATAAATTTACGTAAAACATGCAAACTCCACCTATTTTAAAGAAAGAGATAAAATCTTTTCTAATAGAAAGAAAAAACTATCTAGGGGAGAAGAAAGAACTTTCTTAAAGAAAAAAAAAGAGGAGAATAAAAGAAACAAGAGGAGGAAGAGCGGGAGGGTGGCAGTACTCCCTCCTACGCGGCGCTGCTACTGCTTGACTAGGACTTCTTGTGGCGTTGCTTCTCGTCGAGCCTCAACTCAGATGTTTATTAGAGAAATGTTCTTCTTTTTTTTCGACAACTCTAGCTAGTAGCTAATGAGCTGATGCAAATTAGAAACCTGGAAGAAGGGGCTACTTAAAAGAATGAGGAATGATTCAAAAGGGACACTTGAATATTACAATGGTTATGAGGTAGTGGGCTGGCATCTTTCTAGCAAAGGATGGCGTCAACGTGTGTTAGCAATATTGGAAAAAAAGATTATTCTTTTTTGGGGAAATAGTTTTAAAATAATTATATTTGGCTTTAAATAATTTTTTGTTTTATTTTTATAAATTTTTTTCTTTTAATATACATGAAGATATTTTATATTGTGATTTGTTTTATTAAAATTTTATCAACAAAAGTCATGATTTGATATAGCAACTAAAGTTGTGCAAGAATATAAATTTTTAAAATTTTTTAGAATTTTTTAGGATGAAAGATAATATTTATATGTATATAATTAAATAATAAATTATCGAATATTTAATTATTAAATAAATAAATAAACAGAAGCAAAACGTGAAAGATGAGAAGCAAACGCACGCGGGGAGAAGAGAAAAATTTTTCATGAAGTTTTCTTTTCTCTCTCTAGGTTTCAAATATCTCTCTAAGATATCTCCCATTCTAGACATTCAATTGAGATACTTGAGGTACTGTTGGACTCGTGGCGATGAGAACTTCAAAACTCACCAATTAATTTTGCCAAAAGTTCACCGAAAGATCGTCGAAAAATTGTGAATAATAAGGCATAGGTAATTTTTTTGAGATGCTGAATTTTTTATAGTTTTTCGAGCTTCTAAGTTAGGGGTTTTGTTAAGGATATAGAGTATTAGTTGTATGATAAATTTCACGTTCAAACAACGTGATTTAGTGCTATAATTTTGCAAATTTTCTTCGGTGAACAGTGCCGAACAATGTGTAAATAGTGTTTTAGCCGGTGTGAATAGTGATTCTATCCTATGTGAACAGTATGTTTTGGCATGAACAGTACTCAATTAGTTCACCAAGGTTTTGAAGTCATTTTTAAAGTTTTTAGACTCCCTAGACTCGTTTTTTAACTCTATTTAGTCAAATTTGAATTGGAAAAATATATTTTTGGGCTATCCTACCTGGAGCCTTACTTTGTTAGTAGATAAAATTTTCTATGATTTACCGTATGCTCTTCTTGAACTTTAAATATATAATTGGTTCTGTTTACAAATTATTTATACTTTTATATGTCTCTGAAATAGATTAAATTATCTTATTTGTTTACAATCTAGTATGTAGTTTAAGAAGAGTATGAGTTTGTTTGTTTTTATTTTTTTAAAATTATTTTCTGTTTTCAGAATAAAAATACTCGTTTGGTAACTGTTTTCTGTTATTGTTTCGAAAACAAGTTGTTTTTAAAACAAAAAAATAAAAATAGGAGAAAGTTGTTTTTGTTTTCTGTTTTTGTTTCCATAACACAAAAAAGCAAAACACATGTTTTCAAAATAGTTTATCAAACAGATTTTTTATTTATTTTTGTTTTGTAAAACAATTTTTAAACACAATTTTTCAGAAACAGTTTTTAAAAACCAAAAAACAAAAACAGAATCAAACAAGCTCTATGGTTTTGAAAATACATTTTTGAATTTATTGAATTTGTGATTTTAAATGTATTTTTTATTATATGGTAAAAGAAATATGTTATGCACGTGGCATTGATATGTGATTTTAAATGTATTTTTCATCATATGGCTTGAAAAAGGGCATGTATATGTGATAACCCTAATTAAAAAATTTCTGACAGAGGAATTTTATTAAGATTGAAAATTCTGTATTATATCAAAACATTTGTTTTGACCGATATGGCATATGTGCAAATATAATTTTTTGTGGAGGAATCCTTTTGGAAACACTATTTTCTAACAACAGGTAATGTTAGCCCTGGTGCACCTTGACACCTCAGCTAGCAGGGGTGGTGCTAGCTTCGTGTGACGGCCCACACACGGGATATGATATGTGAAGGAGAGCAGGATGCCTCCTATTTGGACGATATGCCAACTATATAATATGTGATTTACCCTCCCTTGCTATGTGCTTAGAAAATTGCCCATATTAGAGTCCCTTCGTGTGTCTTCTTGAATGGTGGTAGGGCAAACCTTAGCTGAGATACTGAGTTTAGGCAAATCCTACTCCACCAAAGTACGAAAGGGCTTGAACTTTTATATAGTGATTTTGATATGGGATCCTCCTAATATTTTTATGTAAAATATTTTGATACATAACAACATTTCTTTAATGATCATACAATACAATATATGGTTTTGGATATCTAAACATCCTTTGTTTTGAGAATATTTGAAATACGGGTCTTATATGGATGTACTTTCGAACTGTATTTTCTATGTAACAAATTTTTAAAATATGAGTACATCCATATGTTGACCTAAGATGTCATAGGAGGTATTATTTGCTTACTAAGTTGTCAAACTCACTACACGATACTTACATTTTTTTCATATAAGAATACATAGTTTGGTCCTACAGTTATGTGATCAACTAGGTGTCATACTCTCTGGTTGAATCTACGTTGCTTCCAAGACTCACAGTGTATAAATTATTTTGTACTTGTATTTTAGAGTATACTCTGAACACCACAGGCAGGATCCCTGCTTCTTCTGTAATATGTGTATAAAGACTTGGCCTGTATATTTTTTTTATTGGAGAACTTGTAAATGTAATGCCCCCAATTTACGTTACGTAAAATAAACATTTTTTTTTCACAATCAGATAATCTCCATAAAAATGCACAATTCAATTCTTTATCTTGGGAACAGATACATATAGGATCTCTCATGTATACACAATATACAGACCAAGTCTATAAACATCAAAGTACAGTAGAAACGTGGATCCAACCTGTAGCGTTCAGAGCACTATAGAATACAAACACATTATAATTCAAAGACCGTGAGTCTTGGAAGCAACGTAGACTCGCCCAGAAAATATATCACCTATCTGCCGAATTAGACTCTGACATTCTTATCTGAAAAATGTAGAAATATCGTGTAGTGAGTTTGACAACTCAGTGAACAAATAATTCCTCCTATGGCCTCTTAGATCAGCATATAGATGTTCTTATATTTTAAAATATGTCACATAGAAAATATAGTTCAGAAGTACATTCATATAGGACCCGTATTTCAAATATTCTCAAATCAAAGGATATTCAGATATCCAAAACCATATGCTGCACGGTATGATCATTAAACAAATGTTGTTATGCTCAGCTGTATAAGCTATAGTAAAATATTAAGATTTGGAGATGAAATCATCACTTTTAATGCACCTGCCTCACTCGGCAATATGGTCAATGCAATGAAAATATAACTCATTTACTATACACATAGTGATCTCGACCCCAGTCACAATAAGTGATCAGGGAATGTGAATACATCACCCTCCTGCCCCCTCACATTACCATTGTCACCCGGTTGGAGTGGCCCTCCCCCAGCTCACTCAGGTTAATAGGGCATCCCCTATTCGGTACCGTCACAAGCCATACAATTAGCTGATATTCATCAATACATATAAATACATGTAAAATTATCAAGCAACTCGCCATGAGCTTTACGCTTGCCATTCAATCTCATTTATAACATGACATGCATCATTTTCACAAGTTTCTAGCTTTACAAATCAATGCATCATGCACATAATATTCAATTTATCAAATAATGATAAATACATTTAGAACCACATATTCAATGAGTTCCAAAATTCATTTCTAAAACCATATTCTTCTTGAACTATGTGCCAGTTTATAAGTATAAAAAATATTTTAACACATTTCAGAAACTTATAATAGTATAAATAATTTATAAACAGAAATAATAATACATTTATAGTTCAAGAAGAGCATTGGGCAAGTCATAGAAAGAATTATCTACTCACAGGGTAGGGCTCCTGGTTGGATAGCCCTAAAATGTACTTTTCCAATCTCTATTTGATCAAATAGACTTCAAAAACATATTCGGAGGGTCCAAAAGTCAAGAAAACAACTCCGGGAGCTTGGTCACTATTCACCGCCGGAAAACACTATTCACCCACCGAAAAATACTATTCACCAAGAACAAAAAGTTGTCAGATAGCTAAAAAAATTTATATCTTAAGGTTTATCTAACTCCTGAATCCATCTACGGTGTTAGAATTTCAATTGGAGATCTCTAAATAAGAGTTTCAGAATTTATCTTTTTCTGAGATTTTCTACTTCTGATCTACGGCGATTCAATGGCTAATTTGAAAAATTGATTAGTCAAAACCGTAGTATTCTTCGTCCTGAATCCAATAGCACCTTCAGTTTTGAGATCGAAAGCCAATAGGCACTCCAAATCTAGAGAAAAAGTTGAATGTTACTATTCACTTACTATTCATCCGTTATACGATTTTTCTTCAATTTTTCGTCTCCCCCTTCCCCTTTTAATCTTTTATTTTATTTTTTTATAATAATAATAATTATTTAATAATTAAATATTTAGATTTATTTTTATTTTACTTCATATATATTCATATAAATACTGTTTTTCACCCTAAAACATCCCAAAAATTTCTAAAAATTTACATTCTCATAAACTTTTAGTTAAACTCTTAAATTATTATTTTTCTTGATAAAAATATTAATAAAACAAATCACAAAATAAATATCTTTATACATAATAAAAGAAAGAATATTCTAAAAATACAAAAAAATTTATTAAAGGCCAATATAATTATTTTAAACAAAACAATAATAATTTTAATTAAAAATATACTTACTTTTAGCAAAACATAATCCTTTTTAAACAAATAAAAATATATTTGTTTGTAACAAAACATTATTATTAAAAAACAAAAATTACAGGATGTTATAGTAAACGTATGTTATTAATCCTGATATGTAATATACTTGAAGCAAGTATGCAATAGAATAAGGTTAAAGTTATATGCTACTCGTGACAATCGTATTTCCTTAAATTGAGAGCGTGACAAGTTGGTATCAGAGCATTAGATTTCTCTGTGGCTATTAGAGCAAAGAATTCTTTAGTAGGACCTTTAGTATGGATATGAGCCAAACATATTTATACTTCAGGTGCTGTTGAGGGATTCTATAGGGTTTCAATTTTCTTTCCATTCCAAGTTTGTTAAAGTTCTTAGTATAAGGTCAACCAAATATTATAGTATTTTAAAAAGGTATTTTATTTCTATAGCCTGTGATGCCCCTAAGAACTTGAGCGGTTGCTAGAGAAGTTGTAAATTGTATACCCTTTATAGAAGAGTCTGCATAATCTACAATTTCAGTACAAAGAAGCTATGGTAGAGGCCGACCTAGAGGAAGAGGTAGAAGTAGAGGGCGTGCACTGGGTACGAGAATCCCAATACATGATGAACAGGTCCATGTATCTGATAGAGCCCTTGAGGAGAGAGTAGAACCCCTAAGGAGCCACATGATAGAACAGCTGATATGATTGCTGACATACATAGGAGTTTAGAGACATTGGCTGGATTTATAGTAGAACAGGGCAGAAGGGATGGCCAGCCACTAGAAAATGCTCCTGAAGTGCAAGAAATAGAAAAACTAGCTGAATAAGGGAATAGGTTTACATAGATTGAGGTAACATTACTGCAATTCCTAAAGTTGAAGCCCCCAACTTTTCTGGGTTAGATATTCAGGAAGACCTACAGATATTCATTGATGATGTGGAACGAATTCCTAGAGCTTTGGGGTCTTCCACTAGAAGATCTATTGAACTAGTATCCTTTCAACTATTAGATGTGACCTAAGTTTGGTTTGAGACTCTGGTACAAGGAAGAGCAATTACCTTAACACCAATGGAGTAGGATGAATTTAAGGAAGCATTTATGAATCGTTTCCTACCAATGAGTGAAAGGGACAAGAGGGCTAGGAAATTTGAAGAATTAAGACAGACACCGAACATGACAGTTTCTGAATATGACATCCGTTTTACCTGATTGTCAAGATATTCACCATATCTGGTTCCTAATGAAAAAGATAGAATTAAGAGTTTTGTTTTAGGGTTGATCTGTCCATGGTTTAAATCGGTGGGTTGTCAGATGAACCATTTTTTAACTTATTTAGCAGCTGTGGATTGTGCTAGAATGATAGAAATACGAGAGATAGCAGACATAGAATTTCTAAAGAGAAGAAAAGGAGATCGAGATAGTAATATCCAAACTAATTATAATCCAAATGTCAGAGGACCCAGATTTCAAAATCCATAGTGTTTAACTCCAGTAGGATCTGGTAGCACCAGCCAGACATTAGTCAATATCAATAAGCAAAGAATGATTCAAACAGATATGAGACCCACTAGTCAATAGGATTGAAGATCGATTCCATTATATCCCATTTTTAGCAGGCCTCATACTGGACAGTATCACAAAGAAACTGATGCATGTTTTAAGTGTGGACAAGTAGGTCATTTAATGAGCAATTGTCCACAATTACGAAATGTGAGTCAAGCATCAGTACAACCCATTTCACCCCCTGCATTTGTACCAACATGATCACTTAGAGCAGCTTCAGTTCAAACAAGTAGTGGTGGTACTGGTAGAGGATCAGAAAGTTGAGGCTGAGAACAAGCCTGAGTTTTTGCCTTACACGACAGGATGCTCAGGCCTTAAATGCAGTTATGATAAGTATATTATCAGTATGTTCCCCTAGAGTATATGTATTGTTTGATCCTAATTATACTCATTCTTATATATCACCCTACTTTGCTCAGAAATTGGGTAGAAATCCTACTAATTTACATTGTTCTTTTATGGTTGCTATTCTATTAGGAGAATTCTTACTAGTAAATTGTAATAGCCGTAAATTTTAAAGGAAAATCAAATTAAAGGAAAATTTCAATTAAAAAGTGGTTTTTGGAAATGGAGATAAAAACCGACGAAAATAAATTTATTTATTACATGGATTAAAGAATTACAAAAGGAATATTAGAATTTACGTTTTGGGGTTAAAATGCAATTTCTTAAAAGTTATGGGGTCAAAGTGTAAATAAGAAAAATTTACAAGGACCTCCCTCTAAAAGTGAATTTTTGCAGGAAGGTCCCCCAGGATATTTTAAGGGTCTCAGCCACTCCGAAAGTTGGTCATTTGCAGATTTTTCCATCTCTCTTCAGAAAATTCTCCCCAAAAATCTTCTAACTTCTCTATAAGATTTCTCCGCCTACAGACCTCGGATTTCGACATCACCACCACCAACGGACTCAGAACGAAGAGTTCTTCAAATTCATCCGATTGGTTTCTGAAGAATTGGCCGAAAATTGGCCAAAAAATTGAAGGAAAAATAGGCCAAAACGGTAACCCCCGAAAAATCGGCCACCGTAGATCGATCCAGAAGGTACCAAAACTTTTGGATTTCAAATTTCAGGTCGACCCATCACCGCATGCGCCTAATCTCTCTCAGCAAGTGGTGCCCACACACAGCCCCCTCGACGATGCGTACAACGCACGTAACAGAACCCTTCTTTGTTAACCTGCGTTGACCGAGCTCCTAGAGGTCAAATTTAGCAAATTCGAAGTCATTTTCAAGGTTTTTGGACCTTCCAGACTCAATTTTGGGGTTTATTTTGCTAAATTAAAATCCGAAACTAAGATTTTAAGGGTGTCCAACTTTGTACTTCAAATTTGTGAGTAGATGATTCTTCCTATGGCTTGTTTTTACTCTTCTTAAACTTTACATTGATAAATGAGTATGATTACATGTTATTTATACTTTCATATGTTTCTGAAATGGTTTGAAATATTTGAAATGGTTGAGAAATGATATCTAGTTCAAGAAGAGTATGATTTTTGAAATAGATTTCGAAATGTTTTGAATACGTGATTTCTAAATACATTTCTCATTATATGACAGAGGAAATATGTTATGCATGTGATATTGATTTATACAATGATATTTTGCTTCAGATATAGGCCTGTGTATATGATTCCACTGATTGTGAAGTTTTGACAGAGGAAATATACTGAGATTGAAAATGTTATATTATGATAGAACCTCTGTTTTGATAAATATGAAATATATAAGAGAATGATTTTGTGGAGGAGTCCTATTGGAAACACTGTCTCCTAATAGCAGGTTATGTTAGCCTTAGTGCACCTTGATTGCCTCAACTAGTAGGGGAGGTGGTGCTAGCCTCGTGTGAGGGCCAACACACGAGAGATTATATGTGAAGGAGAGCGAAATGCCTCCTATATATAGGCGAGATGCCAGTTATATGATGGTGAGATGCCAGTTATATGAGATTTTATTTGCCTTTCCTTGCTGTGTGCTTGGGAAAGACCCATACAGAGTCCCTTCGCGTGTCCTCTTGAATGGTAGTAGGGCAAACCTCAGCAGGATGCTGAGTTTAGGCAAATCCTATACCACCAAAGTACAGAAGGGGTTAGACTCTGATATGATAGTTCTGATATGGGATCCTCCGAATAAGTTATATGAGAAATATTTGATGCACAACATTATTTGATAAATGATTTTACAGTTTTATATATGATTTGAATGAATATGAATATAAATTGTTGACAGAGATGTTTTAAAATGCGGGTCCTATATGAATGTACTTATGAATGTAACTTTTCAATATGAGAAACTTTTAAATGAAAAGTACATCCATATGTTGACCTAAGAGGTTATAGGGGGTGCTATCTGCTCACTGAGTTGTAAAACTCACTACACGATGTGGATATATTTTTCAGATAAAGACACAGAGTTTGGTCCAGTAGCCACATGATCGACTAGGGGTTGTACTTCGGTGGTGAGCCTAAATTATTTCTAGGCTCTCAGTGTTTAATATTGTAATATATTTGTACTCTAGAGTTGCTCTGAATGTCACAGGCAGGATCCTTGTTTCCGCTGTAAATATGATATTTATAGACCTGGCATGTATAATTATCAATATTGGAACCTTGTAGACATGTGATAATACTCAAATATGTGATATTGTGAGACTATTTGCAAATGCATAATAATAAATTTTATCAGATATTAGAGGTATTTGCATTCCTAAAGTAGGGGCGTGACATAAATGATGTGTATAAATCGTGTGAGATTTTAATATAAGATAAGGAGATTCTTGTAGATTTGATAGTTCTAAATATGGTAGACTTTGATGTGATACTGGTAGTGGATTGGTTGTCTTCTTGCCATGCCATTTTAGACTGTCACCTTAAGGTAATTAAGTTTAATATTTTCGGAGAATCTTCCTTCTTGATACAAGAAGATCATAGTGAGGTACCCAGTAATTTAATATCTGCTCTAACAACTCATAAGCTATTACAAAAAGGATGCTAGGAATATTTAGTAGTGGTCAAAGATGTTGATATGAAGTACACCAATGTAGAGCAAGTTCTAGTGATTAGGAAATTTTCTGATGTGTTTCCTGAGGAGTTGTCAGGGTTACCCCCAAAACGAGAAATTGAGTTCGGTATTGATTTACTTTCAGGAACTCAACCAGTGTCTATACCTCCATATAGAATGACACCAACCAAACTTAAAGAATTAAAAAATCAGTTACAAGACTTGTTAGACAAGAGATTTATTTGCTCTAGTACTTCTCCTTGGGGTGCTCTAGTCCTATTTGTGAAAAGAAAAGATGGATCACTATAGTTGTGTATTGATTACAGACAGTTGAATAAGGTGACAGTACGTAATAAGTATCCATTACCTCATATAGATGATTTATTTGACTAGCTACAGGGTGTCCAATTTTTTTTGAAAATTGATTTGAGATCTGGGTATCATCAATTGAGGATAAGAAAAGAGGACATTCTAAAAACTACTTTTAGGACTCGGTATGGACACTATGAGTTCTTAGTAATGCCATTTCATTTAACAAATGCCCCAGCTGCATTCATGGATTTGATGAATAGAGTATTTAAACCTTTCTTGGATCAGTTTATTATTGTATTCATAGATGATACCCTAGTATATTCAAGGAGTTCAGAGGAGCATGAGCAACATTTAAGGATAGCTTTGCAAACCCTAAGAGAACACCAACTGTATGCTAAGTTTTTAAAATGTGAATTTTGGCTTAGTAGTGTTACTTTCTTAGGACATGTGGTTACCAAGGATGGTATTCAAGTTCATCCTAAAAATGTTGAAGCGGTGCAGCAATGGCCACACCCTACCACAGTTACAGAAATTCATAGTTTTCTTGGTTTGACTGACTATTACTGCAGATTGATTAAAGTTTTTTCAAAAATAGCTGCTCCTTTGACGAGGTTGAAAAGGAAGAAAATAAAGTTTGTCTGGTTAAATGAATATGAAAAAAGTTTCCAAAAACTCAAGAGTATTGTCTATTCCTTCAAGTACTAGAGGACACACAATATACTGTATTGCATCGAGAATTGGATTAGGGTGTGTGTTGATACAACATGGTCGAGTCATTGCATATGCATCTAGACAGCTTAACCTACATGAGTAAAATTATCTGACTCATGACTTAGAAATGGTAGCAATAGTTTTTGTTCTCAAAATTTGGCATTATCTGTACGATGAGACATGTGAAATATATATAGATCATAAAAGTCTCAAATACATTTTTCAACAAAAAGATCTTAATTTGAGACAAAGACGTTGGATGAAATTACTTAAAGATTATGACTGCATAATACTATATCATTCAGGTAAGGCCAATGTAGTGGCCGATGCATTAAGTAGGAAGTCTATGAGTAGTTCGGCTCATATCACAGTGGTAAGAGGGCCGTTGGTTAAAGAAATGCATAAATTAAAAAGTCATGGGGTTGTATTGAAATTAAAAGAGCCTGGGATACTATTGGCCCATATACAGTTTCAATCGTCTTGGATTGAGCAGGTGAAAAAGGTATAAGAAGATGATGTATATTTATGTAAGAAATTTGAAGAGGTGAAAAATGGCAGTGATGTTGAATTTACTCTAGACTCTAAAGAAATTTGGAGATTGGACAAGCGATTATGTATACCTAATAAAGAATAACTTAAGAAAGATTTTAGAGGAAGCCCATAGATCTATATATACTATTCATTTTGAGGTAACTAAAATGTATAAAGATATAAAAAAAATTTATTGGTGGGACGATATAAAGAAAGATATAGTTGATTATGCCTCTCGATGTTTAACTTGCCAACAAGTAAAAGCAGAATATCAAAGGCCTGTAGGATTACATCAGTAGATAGAGATACCTGAATAGAAATGAGAAAGAATAACTATGAATTTTGTTACAAGGCTACCACAGACACCAAAAGGGTTTGATTTAATATGGGTGATCATTGATAGATTGACTAAATCAGCACATTTTCTACTAGTGAAAACTACATACAACGTAGCTCAGTATGCAAATTTGTATTTGAATGAGATAGTGAGGCTTTATGGAGTGCCAATATCGATTATTTTTTATCGAGGACCACAGTTCACAGCTCATTTTTTGAGAGCCTTCCAAGAAGTTTTGGACACAAAGTTAAATCTTAGTACTACTTTTCATCCTCAAACAGATGGACAGTCTGAGCGAACCATCCAAATATTGGAAGACTTGTTTTGGGCATGTGTGCTAGATTTTCAAGGTAGCTGGGAAAGATTCTTGCCTCTAACTGTTTTTGTTTATAACAATAGCTACCAAGCCAATATACAAATGACCCCTTTTGAGGAATTATATGGTAGATGTTGTTGTTCTCCGATCGGATGGTTTGAGATGGGCGAAACTAAGATTTTATGGCCTGATTTGGTAAAAGATGCACTTGATAAGGTAAAGTTGATTAAGGAAAGGTTATTAACAACCCAGAGTAGATAGAAATCTTATGTTGATAATAGACGTCGACCATTGGAATTTGCCATAGGTGAACATGTCTTCTTGAAGATATCTCCTATGAAAGGAGTAGTAAGATTTGGGAAGAAAGAAAAGTTAAGTCCACGGTACATAGGACCATTTGAAATTCTTGATAGGATTGGCCCAGTTGCTTATTGTTTGGCTTTGTCACCTGAATTGGGTAATGTCCATTTAGTCTTTCATATGTTTATGCTACAAAAGTACTTACCAGATCCTTCACATGTTATACAATGTCTACAAATTTAGTTACGGGAAGACTTAACATATGAGGAATAACTAGTAGCGATAGTGGATAGACAAGTAAAGAAATTATGTTCAAAAGAAACACCTACAGTGAAAGTGATATGGTAAAATCACTCTTTTGAGGAGACTATTTGGGAAAGATAGGATGACATGTGCTAGATACCCATAGCTTTTTGAATCATGAGGTTAGTTTTATTTTAAATATGGAGGGGACCAAATTTCTAAAAAGAGAAAAAATGTAATATCCCTTAATTTTTAAATAATAATATTTTGCTATAAATATATTTTTATTTTAAATGATTTTTTGTTTTGTTAAAATAATTATATTTGGCTTTAAATAATTTTTTGTTTTATTTTTATAAATTTCTTTCTTTTAATATACATGAAGAAATTTTATATTGTGATTTTTTTATATTAAAATTTGATCAACAAAAGTGATTATTTGATATAGCAACTAAAGTTGTGCAAGAATATAAAATTTTAAAAACTTTTGGGGTGTTTTAGGATGAAAGATAATATATATATATATATATATATATATATATATATATATATATAATCAAAGAATAAATTATCAAATATTTAATTATTAAATATATAAAAAATAGAAGCAAAATGTGAAAAGAGGAGAAGCAAATGCACGCGGGGAGAAGAGAAAAAACTTTCATGAAGTTTCCCTTTCTCTCTCTAGGTTTCAAACTTCTCTCTAATATATCGCCCATTCTAGACATCCAATTGAGATACCGGAGGTACTGTTAGACTTGTGGTGACGAGAGCTTCAAAACCTATTGATCAATTTCGTCGAAAGTTCACCGGAAGCTGGCCGAAAAAGTGTGAATCGTAATGCATAGGTAATTTTTCTAAAATACTAGATTTTTTATGGTTTTTCGAGCTTCTAAGTTTTGGGTTTTATTAAGGATGTATAGTATTGGTTGTATGATAAATTTCATGGTCAAACAACGTGATTTAGTGCTCTAATTTTACAAATTGTTCTTCAATAAACAGTGCTGAGCAGTGTTTTAGTCAGTGTGAATAGTGATTTCGTCTGATGTGAACAATATTTTCTGGTATGAACAGTACCCCCATTAGTTAACCGAGTTTCTGGAGTCATTTTTTAGGTTTTTGGACCCTCCTTACTTGTTTTTAAGGTCTATTTAGTTAAATTTGTATTTAAAAAGTGTATTTTGGGATTGTCTAACCTAGAGCCTTACCTTGTGATTAGATAATTCTTTCTCTAACTTACCCTAATTGGTTTTGTTTACAAGTTATTTATACTTTTATGTCTCTGAAATGGATTAAATTATCTAATTTGTTTACAATATGGCATGCAGTTCAAGAAGAGTATTGTTTTGAAAATACATTTCTGAATTCATTGAATATGTGATTTTAAATCTATTTCTCATCATATAGTAAATGAAATATATTGTGCATGTGGTATTGATATGTAAAGCTATAAGATTGCCTTAGAAAATGGCATGTATATGTGATAACCCTAATTGAAAAATTTCTGATAGATGAATTTTATTGAGACTAAAAATTCTGTATTATACTAAAACCTCTGTTTTGAATTATATGGCATATGTGCAAATATGATTTTTTGTGGAGGAATCCTTCTGGAAACACTGTTTGCTAATAGCAGGCGATGTTAGCCCCGGTGTACCTTGACACCTCAACTAGCAGGGGTGGTGCTAGCCTCATGTGACAGCCAACACATAGGATATGATATGTGAAGGAGAGCGGGATGCCTCCTATCTGGGCGAGATTCCAATTATATGATATGTGATTTGCTCTCTTTTACTGTGTGCTTGAGAAATTGCCTATATTAGAGTCCCTTCGCGTGTCTTCTTGAATGGTGGTAGGACAAATCTTAGCTGAGATGCTGAATTTAGGAAAATTCTACACCACTAAAGTATGGAAGGGCTTGAACTCTGATATGGGATCCTCCTATTGTTTTCATGTGAAATATTTTGATGCATAACAACATTTGTTTAATGATCATACAGTATAGTATATATTTTGGATATTTGAATATCCTTTGTTTTGAGAATATTTGAAATGCGGGTCTCATATTGATGTACTTTCGAACTGTATTTTCTATGTGACAAATTTTTAAAATATGAGTACATCCATATGTTGACCTAAGAGGTCACAGGAAATATTTTTTGCTCAGTGAGTTATCAAACTCACTATACGATACTTATATTTTCTTTCATATAAGGATACAAAATTTGGTCCTGCAACTACGTGAGCAACTAGGTGTCATACTCTTTGAGTGATCCTATGTTGCTTCCAAGACTCACAGTGTATAAATTATTTTGTACTTGTATTTTAGAGTATACTCTGAACGCCACAGGCAGGATTCTTACTTCTGCTATAATATGTGTATAAAGACTTGGCATGTATATTTTGTTATATTGAAAAACTTGTAAACGTATGTTATTAATTCTGATATGTGATATACTTGAAGCAAGTATGTAATAGAATAAGGTTAAAGTTATCTACTAATCGTGAAAATTGCGCTCTCTTAAATTAGGGGCGTGACAAGTTTGGACCTAGGGAACAAAAAGAGCTGGGCGATAAATCCTTGGGACTTGAACTCACAACCAAGCAGTCTCAATTAAAGTGAGAGGAGGTGCCATTGTGCCACTTGGTATTGAGTTGTTTATTCTAAAGGTATTGAAAGGTTTCATCTTGGAGTTAATATTCTAATGTTAATAGCATTTTATTAGCGGGTTTCTAAACTCTTATTGCTAACAATGGGGGCTAAGAGAACTATTCAGAAAATATGAATATGTGTTTTGACAAGATTGAAAGATCATTCAACCATAATATAAGATCTGCCAAAAATTTATAAAAACTTTAGAAGTTGCTTCACTTTATTTCACTTCCCACCACAATATACCCCAACCAATCCACTGTCTCCACCAAATTCTCTTGGCAGAAAACCTCATATTTGAAAATCCCTCCACCACTGTCAAAATCTTGCACCAAAACATGGGTTTCGTGTCTCCAATGTGACCATTAACTTTCTTACTCTTACCAAGCACATCCTTTGTAAGAATGGTTGAAATCCTATAAAGGGTCGTCAAATAAAACCCACGTCATTTGGATTGAACAATGTGAGCTTTAACTTCTAGGATGGATTGCTCGAAACACTATACAATCATGGTGATTGAGTGCAGACCAAAGAAGGAACTCGTGTGGTGTGACCGAAGATGAGGAAACTCAGATTTGGGAGTGTTGGGGTTTGAAACAGTGTAGAAGAACTTCGGCTACGGTGGCCAAAAAAGGTGAGGGGGTGGGTGGTGAATTGGTGGCGAAGGGAGAATGGGTGGTAGGTGTAATATCCCATGGTCTAATATATTTTGTTTTAATGGATATATTGCATGCAAAATGTTTATATGTTTTCTAGTAAATGTGTTTTAATTTGATCTTGAATAATAAATTTTATGGTTTTAAAAATGCAAGAGATTTTGTTGAGAAGGAAATAAGGAATACCTGCTTAAGTTTTGAGGAAAATATTTTTTTAATCAAATATGATAGAAATTGGACACATAAGATTCTCAAAATCTTTTTCTAAATTTTTTTGGTTCATTTAAGATTCCAATTTTATCCCTTTTTTGCATTAAAATCTCAAATCTATCATTCTAAAAATCTAAGAAGGGAAAAGACAAAATTGCCATTGGTTTTATTTTCTTTTTTTTCTTTTCCTTCTCTACTGCCCAGCACTTCTAAGAAGCAGTTTTTCTGTTCATTTCTTCATGCTGTCTTGCCTGCTATTCTCCTCCATTCTCACTAAAATCCAGCCATCCAAAACCTATATAAGAGGCTACATATTCCACTCTATAATGGCAAGAAAATCAACCAAGACCACAAATCTGGAGAAAACACAGCAAAATAGCAGAAGGATAGTGGTGTGACCAGTTGAGGTAAATACTTTCAAAACACTGGATTTTTTTTAATGTTTTTAAGATTTTTCAAGTTATGGATTTTGTTGATAACATAGTGTATTATATGTATGATGAATTTCCTAGCAAGATAACATAATTTGGTATCTTAAGTCATGAATTTGTTCTTTGATGAACAGTGCTCAGGAAGAAAATTTTTGGGGAATATACCAAGTTGAAGAGTATAATTTGGAGGTGTTAATGATTGGTTTTGTTTGGAGAAAAAGTGAGAAAAAAACTATGCCAGATTAATCTCGAAGTTGGGAGTAAATGATGTAAATTATAGTATGATTAAAAGTTATAATTTGTCTCTAAAATTTTGCATTAAATAATGTGGATATGTAATATAAATTCTTGATTATTTGGTTACATTGAAATGGTGGTTTAAATGACGCATGGAATCGAGTGTGTTGAGTTATTAATATATGAGCATACAAAAAGTTGTTAAGGCTTAGTGAGTTATAAAAAAAAATATGAAAGGAGAATTTGAGACATGATGGATTTACTCAAGGTGAGGCAAAGTAAAATATGGGTATTGATGAACCTAATTGTTGAGATTGCTTGACAGTGGGAATCTTGAAGGAAATTAGGGTTTTAAAATTCCTTACAAGTTAAGTAGAAAATTCAATTATCTTGAGCACTTAGGGAAAAGTTATTTGTGAAAAGTTGAATAATAGATGTGTCGGGATAATTCAAAATGTATTTCAATGAATCCAATAGGGTTGAAATTCTTCGATGTTTAGAATATGGAAAGTAGAATTTAAGTAAATTTAGTTTTGGCCTATCAAATTGGGAACATGGAGAATGTTTTAGAATAACATCCAAATGTAGTAAGTGATTAAGATATGTGCACTAATGGTTTATGTCATATTAATCGGAGTCTCTAATGTAATGTATATATTAATTTGAAATTAGAAATTATGTGTGAATGATTATTGGGAATATGGAAAACATTTTAGAATGATATTTGAAAATTAATGTGAAATGATCAAGATATATGTACTGCTGAGTTATGTCACATTAAGGGGTTGTTTGGTAGGGGGAATCTTTTTAAATTTCTGAGAATCTATATTTAGGAATGTTTTGTTTCATAGACAATTTTATAGCATGATTACCAGGAAACTTTAATTCCTGGGAATCAAAATTTGGGATACATTCCCACAAAACAATTCCTTGGGGAAGGGTTGGGAATAAGAAATTTCCATGAAAGGAGGAATCATTTTATAAAATGAAATTACTAATTTATCCCTCATTTTTTACCCTTCCACCTACCTTCTTTTTATCTCTTTCTCACCATCTCATCTATGCACGTGGGAAGAAGGAGCTCTCACATTTCATGATAGTCCTTGCTTTCACTGTCAATGATTTCATGAAGGCTAATAAACATATGTGACACTTCTTATAGCATGTATGTAAAAATATTCTCCTTATATTCACTGTAGATTATTTTGGTTCTTTCTAAAAGTATATTATTTTTGTTTCATGTTAAATGATAACACAATTAAACCATAGAAGGAGAAAAAGATTCATCATAATACTAATAATATATATAGATTTGCTTAATCAATTTGTTTTTTTCTTGATGAACATGTGTGTAATATCCCGTAATTTTCAAATGATAATGTTTTACTATAAACAAGTATTATTTTATTTTTAAATGATTATATTTTACTAAAATAAAATATACTTTTAATTAAAATGATTTTTGTTTTGTCTAAAATAATTATATTTGGCTCTAAATAATTTTTTTATTTTTATAAATATTCTTTATTTTAATATACATGAAAATATGTTCATATTGTGATTTATTTATTAAAAATTTTATTAGGAAAATTCATGGTTTGAGATTTTAACTAAAGCTTTGCAAAATTATAAGTTTTGGGAATGTTTTGGCATAAAGAAATATATAAAAATATATATTCAAATAATAAATATTGAATGGAAAAAAAGGGAAGCAAAAGCGTAACAGAAACGTAGAAGCAGGAAGCTCGGCCAATATCCTCCATATTTTCATCTCCTTCGTTCTCTCTCTAAACTCTACCTTCTCTCTCAGATTTCTCCCAATATATGCATCCAATTGAGATATCGGAGGTACCATTAGAATCATGGTGACGAGATCTTTGAAACCCACCGATCATTTTCATTGGAAGTTTACTGGAAGCTTGCCAAAAAGTCATGAACAGTAACGTGATAAGTAATTGTTTCTAAAATGCTGGATTTTTTTTATGGTTTTTGATGCGTATTTTCGCAAGTGTACGAATCGTTCAAGTAATAAAGTGTACAAAAGTACGGATATCGAACCCACAAGGAATGGTGTTACTAAGTACCGAAATTGACTAATC
Organism: Gleditsia sinensis; assembly: GCA_037074535.1. Taxonomy (NCBI): domain Eukaryota; kingdom Viridiplantae; phylum Streptophyta; class Magnoliopsida; order Fabales; family Fabaceae; genus Gleditsia; species Gleditsia sinensis. The sequence continues at coordinate 24,990,355 of CM073470.1, forward strand.
CTAATTTTATCTGAAAACCAAATTGTTGATTGTGTAAAAGACAAATTAACTTACAAATAAATGCAAAGAACACAATTGAATGTTTGTTCACAAATGATTAAAACGCTAAGGCATTTGATTTCGCTGAATCAATTCACTCCAATTTCATAGCATGTTATATGAGGATCAAAGTTACAATTGATGGTTGAAAAACCCAAACTTATCTAATACTCTTTCTCAAGTTATATTAGAATTACTTGTCTATGCTAATCAACTATATTTCTATGAAGATTAATCACAAACAAGCACATTATGATCTATGGAATTTCCAGGATAACCACATACATCATGCATTAGTTCTCACACTCGCATTCAACATATGGTACTTATCACAAGAAGCATTCATTACACATCTCCTCTCGGTCTCAATATAATGCAACTAATCATCTAAATTTTTGGCCAGAAATTTAGAAGCATTGAGCATGGAAATAAATACTCAACTGAAATCAATGAACTCATATACCATTAACCACAAAAATCAGAGTTTCATGATTCAACTACATCATAGCCTTAGCAAGAATGAATTAGCTCATAATTAAAATGACAACAACAACTATCTCAACAGAATACATTACTATAAAAAAAACGAAATGAACTGCAGAAAAACAGAGCCAAGGAAAAGAGATGAAGAACTCTTGGAGATGAACACTTGGCAGCTACAATGGTGATGATCCTTCAAGAATATCCAAGCTTTCAATCCAAAATGGCTTCTTCTCCTCCAAAAACGCCTATTCTAGGTCTATTTCGCCGTCCCCTCTCTCTGTACCTTATGGTATTTATAGATCCAGGGTTTTGGGGACAAATTTGGAACAAAAAGTCACAAAAACGCGTTTGGCCGCCGAAACTCGCCGCCGGCGAACCTGTTCTCGCCGCGGCGAGATTTCTGGAAAAAATATGAAATGCTGATTTTTAGGATTTGGCCGGCGGCCAGATTTATTTGGCCGGCGGCCAAGTGGTCTCGCCGGCGGCTAAATATTTTGGCCGGCGGCCAATTCTGGATCATTCAAATTTCGTGCTCTCGGGAAAATTTTGCTGCAGCATTCTCGCCGCGGCCAAAATATTCTCGCCGCGGCTAGACTTCCAAACCTTGAAATCTTGCTTTTCTTGATTCTAACTCAATCCCGGTCATTGGCATTTGTCCCAAACTTCTCCAAACTTATTATTTTACCTGAAATTGCACTTTAAACACGAAATACCCGTGAAATGACATTTGTGGATTAAATAATCAAATATCCACAATTTTCACACAAATATCAATATTGAAATCATAACAAAAATGCATTAATATGACTCTTATCAACAACCCCCAACCAGCTTCTTGCTAGTCTCTAGCAAGAAAAGCGATCTATAAATAAATTCAAAGGAGACATTAAAAGAAGAATTCAAAGAAAATTTATTGTCTTTACAAAATTGTATTAAGCATATGCCATAAACCTTTAAACCCCTAGGCGGCCCTAGTAGGACGAGTTGTAGTCTCGTGAGGGCTTCCAGTGATGATACCCACAAACATCTTACCCTAATTTATACTAACTCAAAATAATCTAATCACACAACAATTAATTTGCACAAATATTTCAAAAATTGTAAATATCACATAACACATAGAATAACTAAATGTCACCTAAGCTTTAAGAAATCTCAAATGCCAATGTCACTTTTGTTATTGACTCTTAAACATCCATCATACCACAAACCAATAGCCATAATGCCTAGATAATATTATGCATAACATCCACAAACACAAAGGTGAAATCTCAAACTCCATATGCTCATTTTTCAAACCTCTCTCCACTAATAAAAGAAAAATACACCATTTTGGATCAATAGGACTTAATATGCTTGTAATGTTAGGCTTAGGTATTTGGTTAAGAAAAATGGGAAGTGTCAAAATACAAATAAGAGAACTTATTAGATTAAACACAACCAATTAAGCAAAAATAAAACCATTAAACCCACATTGTTTCTTCTGATCATATCCCATTTTTCCAAGGATAAACAAAATTCTTTCTCAATCATTCACTTCAGTATAACCATCACTAATACTCTTTTATTTACTATAATGTGAAAGCCCTCTTCTTTCTTTCTTTCTTTCTTTCTTTCTTCTTTTTTTTTTTTTTTTTTTTTTTTACAATAGATAACCCCCAACCAAATTCTTTCAATATATGTGGAAAATAGCATTCCAATTGCTCTTTACAAGTTTGTGTTCAAAATTAAGTGCTCTTAACAAATAAGGTAGGAATTATATATATATTGTGACTAAATAAAAGGTAGATTATAGAAAGGAAAAAGAAAGAAAAATAAGGCTAACAATGTATATAAATAGGCTCAAAGAGGTAACTAGTGATATAAGAATAACAAGGTAAGCTTAAAAATGGCACAATCGATCCAAAAACGGCCTATATCATATCCTAAACAGTGCAATTTCAAATTATTTCGCCTCAAGAGGTTTTCAAATGAGTTCTAGAGTTTTTTGAGATCACAAAAATGTCCATGAAAAATTCGCACATAAGACTTCTCTAAGCATTTAGACTAATCAACCAAGTCGTACCACATACCAAAAGAGTCACCAACTAAGTAAAATCAACATATGAAATTATCTTTAAACCGAAGCAAAATTTAATGTCTTCTAAAAGCTACGTGTTATCACAATCACATTATTATCATCAACATGCAAATTAAATAAAATGCAAATGAAATCGAAATGCAGACACACAAACAAAATTACTAAAAATGAAATAACACAATTAAACACACAAACAAAATAACACAATTAAAACACAAACAAAATGACTAAAAATGAAACTAAGAAAAATGTACCATTTATCGTACCCCCAACCAAAACCTTACATTGTCCTCAATGTAAGAAAGGAAAACAACGGGTTTTTATTTTAACCCTAGATGGGAATGGTAGTGGCTTTAGCTCAATCTGGTTGGCTTCCTTCTTGACCACTGAGGTTGGAGTTTCATTTGTTCCCAAGTCCTTGAATGTTTGATCACTAAACAAATATGCATCATGTTCTAACAGTAATTCTAAACATTGTCTCACTCCCTCGTCTTTCTCCTCAATTGTTGCAGATTTCAAAAGGCAAGCTTCTAGTGGTAGCAATGGAGGTATCTTTTCAAAAGTTTCTGGGATTAACCTGTCAAGGGTGTTAATTTGAAAACAAGAATATACCTCACTTGGAGATTTCATTGCTTCAAAAACATCAAAAGTCACTTGTTCATCTTGCACCCTTAGAATTAGTTTTCCTTGCTGAACATCAATCAATGTTCTTCCAGTTGCAAGGAATGGTCTCCCCAATATCAACGGCATCTCTCTATCTTCCTCCATGTCAAGCACCACAAAATCTGCAGGAAAAATGAATTTGTCAATTTTAATTAAAACATCCTCAATTACCCCTCGAGGATATTTCACCGATCTATCCGCTAATTGTAGAGAAATTGAAGTAGGTTTTACTTCTCCCAGGCCTAGTTTCCTGAAAACAGAAAGTGGCATCAAATTAATACTTGATCCTAAATCACATAGGACTTTATCAAAATTGCAACTTCCTATAGTACAAGGTATAGTAAAACTCCCTGGGTCTTTCACTTTCTGTGGCAGTTTTCTTTGAAGAACTGCACTGCACTCCTCATTTAGCATGACAGTTTCATAATCTCCCAGCTTCCTTTTCTTTGATAGAATTTCCTTCATGAATTTTGCATACTTGGGCATTTGTTCCAACATCTCTGCAAAAGGAATGTTAATATGCAATTTTTTAAAAATTTCCAGAAATTTACCAAATTGATTATCAAGCTTTTTCTTCTGCAATCTTTGAGGATATGGGATAGGAGGCTCATATTTTGCATATGGGGAAGGTTGAACATCTTGGAATGTTGATGGCTTTTCTTTAGCTTCCTCCATCTTTTGCTCTGATCTCTTCTGCCATTCAAGTTCTTTACCACTTCTCAATGTGATAGCCTTTACATGCTCTGTAGGATTTATTGTGTCACTTGGCAATGATCCTTGAGGCCTTTCTGCAATCTGCTTTGAAAGCTGACCCAGTTGGTTTTGGATGTCCCTGTTGATTGCCTCTTGATTTCTGAAATTTGTTCTTGACTCCTCAATGAACTTCCCCAAAATTTCTTCCAAATCTGTTTGTTTCTTCTCTTGGGGTTGGTAGGAAGATGACGGTTTGAATCCCCCTTGGTTATTTCCCCATGACAAATTCGGATGATTCCTCCAACCTGGATTGTAGGTATTCGAATATGGGTTATGTGGAGGTCTTTGGAAATTTGAGACATAGTTGGCTTGTTCAGCATTTGGTGAAGCAAATGGATTTCCAACTTGGCACTCAATACTAGCATGATTTCCACCACATAAATTACATTCTGCAGTTCGTTTGGATTCAAACTTGGATGACAAAGAATCCACCTTTCTTGAAAGAGCAGCAACTTGAACCGACAAAGCATTCACGGAATCAATTTCATGCACTCCTGCTGGTCTTTTTGCAGTTACCCGCTCTGAATGCCACTGATTGTTATTTTCTGCCATAATCTCTAACAACTCATGAGCATCCTCTGGTGTTTTTCCCATTAAAGACCCTCCAGATGCAGCATCAATCATTGCCCGATAGTTTGAAACCAACCCATTATAAAATGTAGAGACTTGCAGCCAAATTGGTATACCATGATGGGGGCACTTCCTCAACATTTCTTTGAATCTCTCCCAAGCTTCATACAATGATTCTTGATCATATTGTGTGAAAGATGTGATTTCATTCCGCAATTTTGCTGTCTTAGCAGGAGGAAAGAACTTGGACAAAAACTTTTGAACTAACTCATTCCATGTTGTAATTGATCCTGGTGGTAATGAGTTTAGCCACTCCTTGGCTCTATCCCGGAGCGAAAAAGGAAAAACCCTTAATCTTATGGCATCTTCAGACACACCATTTATCTTGTAAAGATCACACACCTCCAGAAAGTAAGCAATATGTGCATTAGGATCATCCTTTGACATTCCCCCAAACTGATTTGATTGAACCATTTGGATAAAGGATGGCTTTATCTCAAAGTTATTGGCTTGAACAGTTGGCCTCCTTATACCCGAAGTGGTTCCAGCAACATTAGGTGCAGCATAATCCCTCATAGCTCTACGATTTCCACCTCCCTCAACAAATTGTGGATCCATGGCTGATTGTCTATTAGGAGCGGAGGTTGAACGCCTTCTCTCTCGGTTTAGACGCCTATATGTTCGATCAATTTCCGGATCAAAAGGAAGAAGGTTAAGGCTTCGTGCACGTCGCATACAAAAGTCCTACAATCTGAAAAATCAACCAGCACTCACACAACACTAAGTTACCTCTTTTTTTTTTTATGATGAATAAAATAGAAGAGCAAAACAAATAACTGAAAAATCTGCAAGAAATGACTAAAGTAAATAATGCAAACAAGCAGCAACAACTCTAAATGAACAAATGTTCAACACAACTCACAAACTCAAGTTAGAATAAAAATTAAAACTGAAACAATGTAAAAGGCAAATTAACTTCAAATTAAAACTAAGATTAGGTAGTATCGATATTAATAATCAAACCATTCCCCGGCAACGGCGCCAAAAACTTGATGCGTATTTTCGCAAGTGTACGAATCGTTCAAGTAATAAAGTGTACAAAAGTACGGATATCGAACCCACAAGGAATGGTGTTACTAAGTACCGAAATTGACTAATCCTAATTTTATCTGAAAACCAAATTGTTGATTGTGTAAAAGACAAATTAACTTACAAATAAATGCAAAGAACACAATTGAATGTTTGTTCACAAATGATTAAAACGCTAAGGCATTTGATTTCGCTGAATCAATTCACTCCAATTTCATAGCATGTTATATGAGGATCAAAGTTACAATTGATGGTTGAAAAACCCAAACTTATCTAATACTCTTTCTCAAGTTATATTAGAATTACTTGTCTATGCTAATCAACTATATTTCTATGAAGATTAATCACAAACAAGCACATTATGATCTATGGAATTTCCAGGATAACCACATACATCATGCATTAGTTCTCACACTCGCATTCAACATATGGTACTTATCACAAGAAGCATTCATTACACATCTCCTCTCGGTCTCAATATAATGCAACTAATCATCTAAATTTTTGGCCAGAAATTTAGAAGCATTGAGCATGGAAATAAATACTCAACTGAAATCAATGAACTCATATACCATTAACCACAAAAATCAGAGTTTCATGATTCAACTACATCATAGCCTTAGCAAGAATGAATTAGCTCATAATTAAAATGACAACAACAACTATCTCAACAGAATACATTACTATAAAAAAAACGAAATGAACTGCAGAAAAACAGAGCCAAGGAAAAGAGATGAAGAACTCTTGGAGATGAACACTTGGCAGCTACAATGGTGATGATCCTTCAAGAATATCCAAGCTTTCAATCCAAAATGGCTTCTTCTCCTCCAAAAACGCCTATTCTAGGTCTATTTCGCCGTCCCCTCTCTCTGTACCTTATGGTATTTATAGATCCAGGGTTTTGGGGACAAATTTGGAACAAAAAGTCACAAAAACGCGTTTGGCCGCCGAAACTCGCCGCCGGCGAACCTGTTCTCGCCGCGGCGAGATTTCTGGAAAAAATATGAAATGCTGATTTTTAGGATTTGGCCGGCGGCCAGATTTATTTGGCCGGCGGCCAAGTGGTCTCGCCGGCGGCTAAATATTTTGGCCGGCGGCCAATTCTGGATCATTCAAATTTCGTGCTCTCGGGAAAATTTTGCTGCAGCATTCTCGCCGCGGCCAAAATATTCTCGCCGCGGCTAGACTTCCAAACCTTGAAATCTTGCTTTTCTTGATTCTAACTCAATCCCGGTCATTGGCATTTGTCCCAAACTTCTCCAAACTTATTATTTTACCTGAAATTGCACTTTAAACACGAAATACCCGTGAAATGACATTTGTGGATTAAATAATCAAATATCCACAATTTTCACACAAATATCAATATTGAAATCATAACAAAAATGCATTAATATGACTCTTATCAACAACCCCCAACCAGCTTCTTGCTAGTCTCTAGCAAGAAAAGCGATCTATAAATAAATTCAAAGGAGACATTAAAAGAAGAATTCAAAGAAAATTTATTGTCTTTACAAAATTGTATTAAGCATATGCCATAAACCTTTAAACCCCTAGGCGGCCCTAGTAGGACGAGTTGTAGTCTCGTGAGGGCTTCCAGTGATGATACCCACAAACATCTTACCCTAATTTATACTAACTCAAAATAATCTAATCACACAACAATTAATTTGCACAAATATTTCAAAAATTGTAAATATCACATAACACATAGAATAACTAAATGTCACCTAAGCTTTAAGAAATCTCAAATGCCAATGTCACTTTTGTTATTGACTCTTAAACATCCATCATACCACAAACCAATAGCCATAATGCCTAGATAATATTATGCATAACATCCACAAACACAAAGGTGAAATCTCAAACTCCATATGCTCATTTTTCAAACCTCTCTCCACTAATAAAAGAAAAATACACCATTTTGGATCAATAGGACTTAATATGCTTGTAATGTTAGGCTTAGGTATTTGGTTAAGAAAAATGGGAAGTGTCAAAATACAAATAAGAGAACTTATTAGATTAAACACAACCAATTAAGCAAAAATAAAACCATTAAACCCACATTGTTTCTTCTGATCATATCCCATTTTTCCAAGGATAAACAAAATTCTTTCTCAATCATTCACTTCAGTATAACCATCACTAATACTCTTTTATTTACTATAATGTGAAAGCCCTCTTCTTTCTTTCTTTCTTTCTTTCTTTCTTCTTTTTTTTTTTTTTTTTTTTTTTTTACAATAGATAACCCCCAACCAAATTCTTTCAATATATGTGGAAAATAGCATTCCAATTGCTCTTTACAAGTTTGTGTTCAAAATTAAGTGCTCTTAACAAATAAGGTAGGAATTATATATATATTGTGACTAAATAAAAGGTAGATTATAGAAAGGAAAAAGAAAGAAAAATAAGGCTAACAATGTATATAAATAGGCTCAAAGAGGTAACTAGTGATATAAGAATAACAAGGTAAGCTTAAAAATGGCACAATCGATCCAAAAACGGCCTATATCATATCCTAAACAGTGCAATTTCAAATTATTTCGCCTCAAGAGGTTTTCAAATGAGTTCTAGAGTTTTTTGAGATCACAAAAATGTCCATGAAAAATTCGCACATAAGACTTCTCTAAGCATTTAGACTAATCAACCAAGTCGTACCACATACCAAAAGAGTCACCAACTAAGTAAAATCAACATATGAAATTATCTTTAAACCGAAGCAAAATTTAATGTCTTCTAAAAGCTACGTGTTATCACAATCACATTATTATCATCAACATGCAAATTAAATAAAATGCAAATGAAATCGAAATGCAGACACACAAACAAAATTACTAAAAATGAAATAACACAATTAAACACACAAACAAAATAACACAATTAAAACACAAACAAAATGACTAAAAATGAAACTAAGAAAAATGTACCATTTATCGTACCCCCAACCAAAACCTTACATTGTCCTCAATGTAAGAAAGGAAAACAACGGGTTTTTATTTTAACCCTAGATGGGAATGGTAGTGGCTTTAGCTCAATCTGGTTGGCTTCCTTCTTGACCACTGAGGTTGGAGTTTCATTTGTTCCCAAGTCCTTGAATGTTTGATCACTAAACAAATATGCATCATGTTCTAACAGTAATTCTAAACATTGTCTCACTCCCTCGTCTTTCTCCTCAATTGTTGCAGATTTCAAAAGGCAAGCTTCTAGTGGTAGCAATGGAGGTATCTTTTCAAAAGTTTCTGGGATTAACCTGTCAAGGGTGTTAATTTGAAAACAAGAATATACCTCACTTGGAGATTTCATTGCTTCAAAAACATCAAAAGTCACTTGTTCATCTTGCACCCTTAGAATTAGTTTTCCTTGCTGAACATCAATCAATGTTCTTCCAGTTGCAAGGAATGGTCTCCCCAATATCAACGGCATCTCTCTATCTTCCTCCATGTCAAGCACCACAAAATCTGCAGGAAAAATGAATTTGTCAATTTTAATTAAAACATCCTCAATTACCCCTCGAGGATATTTCACCGATCTATCCGCTAATTGTAGAGAAATTGAAGTAGGTTTTACTTCTCCCAGGCCTAGTTTCCTGAAAACAGAAAGTGGCATCAAATTAATACTTGATCCTAAATCACATAGGACTTTATCAAAATTGCAACTTCCTATAGTACAAGGTATAGTAAAACTCCCTGGGTCTTTCACTTTCTGTGGCAGTTTTCTTTGAAGAACTGCACTGCACTCCTCATTTAGCATGACAGTTTCATAATCTCCCAGCTTCCTTTTCTTTGATAGAATTTCCTTCATGAATTTTGCATACTTGGGCATTTGTTCCAACATCTCTGCAAAAGGAATGTTAATATGCAATTTTTTAAAAATTTCCAGAAATTTACCAAATTGATTATCAAGCTTTTTCTTCTGCAATCTTTGAGGATATGGGATAGGAGGCTCATATTTTGCATATGGGGAAGGTTGAACATCTTGGAATGTTGATGGCTTTTCTTTAGCTTCCTCCATCTTTTGCTCTGATCTCTTCTGCCATTCAAGTTCTTTACCACTTCTCAATGTGATAGCCTTTACATGCTCTGTAGGATTTATTGTGTCACTTGGCAATGATCCTTGAGGCCTTTCTGCAATCTGCTTTGAAAGCTGACCCAGTTGGTTTTGGATGTCCCTGTTGATTGCCTCTTGATTTCTGAAATTTGTTCTTGACTCCTCAATGAACTTCCCCAAAATTTCTTCCAAATCTGTTTGTTTCTTCTCTTGGGGTTGGTAGGAAGATGACGGTTTGAATCCCCCTTGGTTATTTCCCCATGACAAATTCGGATGATTCCTCCAACCTGGATTGTAGGTATTCGAATATGGGTTATGTGGAGGTCTTTGGAAATTTGAGACATAGTTGGCTTGTTCAGCATTTGGTGAAGCAAATGGATTTCCAACTTGGCACTCAATACTAGCATGATTTCCACCACATAAATTACATTCTGCAGTTCGTTTGGATTCAAACTTGGATGACAAAGAATCCACCTTTCTTGAAAGAGCAGCAACTTGAACCGACAAAGCATTCACGGAATCAATTTCATGCACTCCTGCTGGTCTTTTTGCAGTTACCCGCTCTGAATGCCACTGATTGTTATTTTCTGCCATAATCTCTAACAACTCATGAGCATCCTCTGGTGTTTTTCCCATTAAAGACCCTCCAGATGCAGCATCAATCATTGCCCGATAGTTTGAAACCAACCCATTATAAAATGTAGAGACTTGCAGCCAAATTGGTATACCATGATGGGGGCACTTCCTCAACATTTCTTTGAATCTCTCCCAAGCTTCATACAATGATTCTTGATCATATTGTGTGAAAGATGTGATTTCATTCCGCAATTTTGCTGTCTTAGCAGGAGGAAAGAACTTGGACAAAAACTTTTGAACTAACTCATTCCATGTTGTAATTGATCCTGGTGGTAATGAGTTTAGCCACTCCTTGGCTCTATCCCGGAGCGAAAAAGGAAAAACCCTTAATCTTATGGCATCTTCAGACACACCATTTATCTTGTAAAGATCACACACCTCCAGAAAGTAAGCAATATGTGCATTAGGATCATCCTTTGACATTCCCCCAAACTGATTTGATTGAACCATTTGGATAAAGGATGGCTTTATCTCAAAGTTATTGGCTTGAACAGTTGGCCTCCTTATACCCGAAGTGGTTCCAGCAACATTAGGTGCAGCATAATCCCTCATAGCTCTACGATTTCCACCTCCCTCAACAAATTGTGGATCCATGGCTGATTGTCTATTAGGAGCGGAGGTTGAACGCCTTCTCTCTCGGTTTAGACGCCTATATGTTCGATCAATTTCCGGATCAAAAGGAAGAAGGTTAAGGCTTCGTGCACGTCGCATACAAAAGTCCTACAATCTGAAAAATCAACCAGCACTCACACAACACTAAGTTACCTCTTTTTTTTTTTATGATGAATAAAATAGAAGAGCAAAACAAATAACTGAAAAATCTGCAAGAAATGACTAAAGTAAATAATGCAAACAAGCAGCAACAACTCTAAATGAACAAATGTTCAACACAACTCACAAACTCAAGTTAGAATAAAAATTAAAACTGAAACAATGTAAAAGGCAAATTAACTTCAAATTAAAACTAAGATTAGGTAGTATCGATATTAATAATCAAACCATTCCCCGGCAACGGCGCCAAAAACTTGATGCGTATTTTCGCAAGTGTACGAATCGTTCAAGTAATAAAGTGTACAAAAGTACGGATATCGAACCCACAAGGAATGGTGTTACTAAGTACCGAAATTGACTAATCCTAATTTTATCTGAAAACCAAATTGTTGATTGTGTAAAAGACAAATTAACTTACAAATAAATGCAAAGAACACAATTGAATGTTTGTTCACAAATGATTAAAACGCTAAGGCATTTGATTTCGCTGAATCAATTCACTCCAATTTCATAGCATGTTATATGAGGATCAAAGTTACAATTGATGGTTGAAAAACCCAAACTTATCTAATACTCTTTCTCAAGTTATATTAGAATTACTTGTCTATGCTAATCAACTATATTTCTATGAAGATTAATCACAAACAAGCACATTATGATCTATGGAATTTCCAGGATAACCACATACATCATGCATTAGTTCTCACACTCGCATTCAACATATGGTACTTATCACAAGAAGCATTCATTACACATCTCCTCTCGGTCTCAATATAATGCAACTAATCATCTAAATTTTTGGCCAGAAATTTAGAAGCATTGAGCATGGAAATAAATACTCAACTGAAATCAATGAACTCATATACCATTAACCACAAAAATCAGAGTTTCATGATTCAACTACATCATAGCCTTAGCAAGAATGAATTAGCTCATAATTAAAATGACAACAACAACTATCTCAACAGAATACATTACTATAAAAAAAACGAAATGAACTGCAGAAAAACAGAGCCAAGGAAAAGAGATGAAGAACTCTTGGAGATGAACACTTGGCAGCTACAATGGTGATGATCCTTCAAGAATATCCAAGCTTTCAATCCAAAATGGCTTCTTCTCCTCCAAAAACGCCTATTCTAGGTCTATTTCGCCGTCCCCTCTCTCTGTACCTTATGGTATTTATAGATCCAGGGTTTTGGGGACAAATTTGGAACAAAAAGTCACAAAAACGCGTTTGGCCGCCGAAACTCGCCGCCGGCGAACCTGTTCTCGCCGCGGCGAGATTTCTGGAAAAAATATGAAATGCTGATTTTTAGGATTTGGCCGGCGGCCAGATTTATTTGGCCGGCGGCCAAGTGGTCTCGCCGGCGGCTAAATATTTTGGCCGGCGGCCAATTCTGGATCATTCAAATTTCGTGCTCTCGGGAAAATTTTGCTGCAGCATTCTCGCCGCGGCCAAAATATTCTCGCCGCGGCTAGACTTCCAAACCTTGAAATCTTGCTTTTCTTGATTCTAACTCAATCCCGGTCATTGGCATTTGTCCCAAACTTCTCCAAACTTATTATTTTACCTGAAATTGCACTTTAAACACGAAATACCCGTGAAATGACATTTGTGGATTAAATAATCAAATAACCACAATTTTCACACAAATATCAATATTGAAATCATAACAAAAATGCATTAATATGACTCTTATCAGTTTTTCGATCTTCCAAATTAGGAGTTTTGTTAATGATATAGAGTATTGGTTGTATTATGAATTTCATGAATAAACAACATGATTTGGTGCTATAAATTGTGCAAATTGTTCTTTGATGAACAGTAACTATGAACCATGTTCTGTGTCTGTGTGAACAGTGCATAATAGTGTATGACAGTACCACAAGTTGAATTTTTGAGTGTCATTTGGTCTGGATCGAAGAGTGCAAAATGGAGGTTCAAGTAGTCCGGTTGTTTTGGAGAGAAAGCTAAAAAGAACTAGTTCGATTGAAGCTCCAAGTTGGTGAGTAAATGACATGAATGATCGCATGGAGAAAACTTATAGTTTGTCTCTAAATTTATAAGCTATATAATGTGATTATGTAATGTAAATTTATGATTATTTTTGTGTGTTGAGATTGTGACTTGGATGATATTTGAGATTTGGATAGTATGTCACTAAAATGTATGAGTGTGTGAGAAGTGAATTGAAATAGGTAAGTAGCAGACATATTAGGAATAGTGAAAGTAAGATATGTTAGGATTGCTTAAGATTTGGCTAGTGATGGGAAAGTGTCATGAGAGGGAGATTTGAGCATAATGGGTTTACTTGAGAATAGGTACAACAAAACTAGGAAATTTATGATTTCAATTTATTGGAAATGATTAATGGGGGAAATCTTAGAGAAAGTTGGGCATTTAACTTTTCAGCATATAAGGTAGTGAATTTGGGCATCGAAATACATAAAAAGGTTCACGTGAGAAGATATAATTGATGAACATCTTATGGTGTTTTAAGAAGTGTAATCAAGTGATTTAGTGGCGTCGAAGTTTTTTGAGGGATAAAGTATGGGAAGTAGAATTAAATTGACCTTTGGCCTATTAACTTAGAAAGTTATGTATGAATAATTGTTGGAAAAAATCTTCTTAAAATAATTGGGAATTAAACGGGATTGATATGAGTTAGAATGAGATATTTTTATATATAAAAGAAGCAAGGCTTGAAACTTTTAATAATGAGTTCATTGGTGTTAGTAAGAGAGTATAGAGTTACTGTGATGAAGTAAGTCAAAATTGTCAGGCATGTATTAATGGTGCCTGAGCATTATAAAAGGTTTAGTGAATTTATTGCTATGTATTCTTAACATATTGATTAATGAATTGTAGGATAAAATTGATGATAGATTAAAAGGAAGGGATTCATGGGAGGATGTTGACACGTGAGAATAAAAAATGACCTTGTAGAAGTCGAGAATAAGAAAATTCGGTTACCTATATGAATGTATATATATTATTTTATGTGCATGGTTCGTAATATCAACTGATAGATATATGCATGCGAGCTTGAGGATGTTAAGAAATGAGATACACAATGGTTAGAGAGTTGAGGGGAGTTCATCCCAACCTTATGTGATAAATGATAGCAATGTGGTGACTTACCTTTACCAGGCTGTGTGCTTAGGTATATTGAAATGGTTCTGAATTGGAGTCTTTCAAACTAAATAAAATATAGTTAAAATAATAATAATAATATGAATAAATAATTGACAATTTATATATGGTTCAGTGACATCTCGCATGGCTCTTGAGTGATAGTGGGACAAACTTTAGTAAGGATGCTGAGTCCCTAAACAAGGGGTAAGTTAAACCCTTAGACTAATCTCAAATCGACAAATCATGTGAAAGTCTTGAACTGTACAAAGAAAATAACTAAAGTATAAAACTATCAAAATATAAATAAAAGAACAAGTCTCGATAACATAAAATGAATAAATATAATTCTTTTACTTTATCTATAATCTTAAATATAAAAGTTTAAATAATAAATGTATATGTGTACACAAATATATCAAAATATGTCTATATAGCACAAGGGTATAATGTGATAATGGCAATAATAATGAGAAATATGATAGTGTAGGTCTAGCCCAATTGTCGAAACGTATGCAAGGGTTTGCATTAGTGATCTTCAATGTTATTACCTAGAAGAGGAACAATGAAAGAAGGTTAATTGAGGAAGTTAAGAGAACCTTAAGAAACCTATATGCTTATGGTAATGGAATTCAATAAGGACAGTATGAGATTGAGTTAGACTAAGGTAAATATTGAATTAGTAATCTTCAATAATGTTGGATAAGTTTTAAAATATATTTATCAAAAATATGAATTTGAAGCTTAAAGATAAAGATACTATTCATAACTTAATTTTAATGACAATAAGTAATTAAAACTAGCAAGAATACCTCAATATTTATAACTTAAACAATATAAGATGAATCATAACAATAAGTAACACAATATTTTTACATGTTATAATTGTATTATTTATTCGCTGAGTCACAAGACTCATTCTTTTCTTTATATGTTTTTCAGTTAATTTCATAGAAGTGCAATGGAAGCGTAAGAGGTTAGATTATCTCTGGTGAGTCCAAATTTTTCTTGGGCCTTATCCTTTCATTCTTTGGTATGTTTGTAATATTCTAGAGTATGTTCCATTATCACAGGCAGGATCCCTATTTCCAATACTTAAAAAGAAAAGGTAAAATCTTTATGTAAAGCAAGAAATGAAAAATGAATTGGCATCGCTTAATAAAACTAGATCTTTATTTATTTTTTATATTTGTTTACAGTTTTAAGAATGGTTATGAGCTCACATGCTAAACCAAGGTATTTAACGAGTTTTTGGTTCAAAATGCGACTGTTAGGCTTACGGAGTGAGGAGAAATCCTCATTTTGTGCCGGTCACAAACTCAGATAAATCCGGGACGTGACAATGCATATGTACACATATTGGAATCTCAAATGTGTTTCAATGAAATCTCAAATAATAGTCAAAGTTGGTAACCTTAATGGATATAGAAAATGATGAACAATGATACAAGATTATAGGGATGAACATAATGAAGGTTGATATACGATTATAAGGTTGAAGTTTCTTTATTTATATGAGCATATTGATATGTATATGCACACACTTTGTAAATATGAATAAGAATATGAATGAAAGTAATATTACTGAATGTGATGCTAAGTTTGATGTTTAGTGATGTGAAAAGATCACAATGGATATGATGATGTGACCTGAATATCTATGTGCAAATGAGCCATATTTCATATGCTATGTAAAACGATACTTTACTTACAAAACCTAAAAAAAAGAAATAAATAACTAAATATATACTAATTTAACTTGATTCTTTTTCAGAAACACTATCAGTTAATGGCAGATATAATTAGATTTGGTGCATCATATAACTCTAGCTAACAAAGGAGTTGCTAACCTTATGTGTAGAAGAGCACACAAAGATTGGATTATGGATAAGTTATGGATGAGTGAAAGGAGTTGAGGTGTCACATCTCAAATTTGTCCGAGTCTGTGACCGGCACGACATGAAGATTTATCCCCACTACGTAAGTCTAAATGTCACATATCGAACTTAGAATCCGTTAATCGCCCATATTTAGCATATGAAATTTCACTTTGTAAAACTTTAAACGCAATTAAAAACATAAAAAAGCTAGCTTTTAAAATATTATCAACTACACTTTTTTGCATTTCTTATTATACGTATACATTCTACATTTGTTTTTGTTCTCACATATTGGAAATGAGGATTCTGATTGTGGTAATAGAATATACTCTAGAATACTACAAACATACCATAGAATAAGATATTAAGGCCTAAGAATAATTTAGGCTCACTAGAGATATTCTAATATCTCATGCTTTCGTTGTGCTTCTCTACAACTAGTTGAAAAACATATAAAAAAAAATGAATGAGTCTTGCGACTCAGCGCATAAATAACACAATTATAACATGCAAATAATAATCTTATTTATTAGGTTATGATTTGTTGCATGTTATTTAATTTATGAAAAATTCAGGGTATTTTTACTTATTTATATATTTATGAAAAATTCAGGGTATTTTTACTTATTTATATTAGAGTTAAAATATGATTAGTATCTTTATTTTGAGACTTCATGTTTTATGCTTTTAATAGATAAATTTTAAAAATTATTCAACATTCTTGAAGGTTCCTAATACACCTGTTTACCTTGATTTATCCCAAGCCCATACTTTTCCTTGCCTAATTCCATCACCATATGTATATGTCTCTCAAGGACCTCCTGATTCTCCTTAGTCAATTTTCCTTCACTTCTCGTCTTTTAAGTAATCGCTTTGAACATTATTATATGCAAACTTTTGCATATATTATAAGAAATGGGCTAGACCCACCTTATCATATTTTTCAAGAATTTTACCACTATATTACTATACCCTTATGCTATATATAGATATTCTTCTATATTTGCATACACATATACATTTATTATTCAAGATTTATATTTGAGGTTGTAGCAAAAAGTAAAAGGAATATATTAATTTATTTTATATTATTAAGACTTATTCTTTTATTTATATCTTATTAGTTTTATACTTGAACTATTTTCTTTGTATAGTGCAGGACTCTCCCATGTTTTACCGATGTGGAATTTGCCTAATAATGTCACTTTGCTCCCCTCCTTAGGGACTCAGCATCCTTATTGAGGTTTTCCCTACCGACACTCAAGAACAATGCAAAGCATCTCTAAACCATACATGAATTGTCTATTATTTTTTTCCTTGTTTAAACATATTTTATTTAGTTTGGAGGATTCTAATCCAAAACCATTTCAAGATACACAAGCACACAACTTGGTAAGAGAAACTCACCATATACCCAAGCACACAACTTGTTAAGAAAAAATCACTACATACCCAATCACACAAGCTGGTGAGGGAAAATCACCACATACCCAAGTACATAGCTTTGTAAGGAAAAATCATATATCCAAGCACATAGTCTGATGAGGAAAAATCACCACTTTCACATCTTATCATATGTAACTAGGCAAAATGCCATTGTCTACAAGAGAAGACATACCTTAACTTGTTACTTATCCATTATCCAATTCTCGTGTGCCTTTCTTCACACGTGACTAGAAACTCCCTTACTAGGTATTGCTAGCTAGGATTTACATGGTGCACTAATGGTAACTATTTCTACCACTAGTTGATAATGTTTTCGAAAGGGAATCCAATTTAAATTATTATAGATTATTTATTTTTTGGTTTTGGAAATAAAATATCATTTTAAGTAGCATATGATATATGGTCCATTTGCACATACACATCTGGGTCACATCATCATAATCATCATATCCATCATGCATAATCTTCATAATATTTGGATTCATCCTTAAATTCTTATGTGTATATCCATAACTTGATATTTAGTTTTTATTTTCATCCTTAAAACCTTTCAATTTCATCCCTACTCTTTTATTTCTTTTAATAATACATACATAAATGAAAATTACTAAATCTTAAGAGTGTTACAAATTTTTTTCTTTTCTAAAAAAAATTACACCGCCGCCACATGATAGCTGTGTAATATAGTAAAAAAGAGAAAATAATTGTCTATTATTTGAGAAAATATTTTTCTTTTGATAAAATAGAATGAGTTTTTTAAAAATATTATTATTGTCATACAAAACTCTAAAACTTGATAGTATGAAAAAAAAGGACCTTGATAAGTAAACAACAGATATAGATTATATATGTAATAACCGTAAAATTTAACGAAAATTTTAATTAAAAAAAATTGAAATAAAAGAGAGAATTTTGAAAATGGGGATAAGAACCGTAGAAAATATGTATATTTACTACATGGGTTAAAGAAGTACAAAGAAAATATGAAAATTTACGTTTTGGGGCGTAATTTTATTTTTAAATGATAGTATTTTACTATAAACAAATATATTTTTATTTGTTTAAAAATGATTATGTCTTGCTGAAAGTAAGTAGACTTTTAATTAAAATAATTATGTTGGTCTCTAATAAATTTTTGTTTTATTTTTAAAAATATTCTTTCTTTTAATATGTATAAAGATATTTATTTTGAGATTTGTTTTATTATGATTTTTATCAAGAAAAATCATGATTTAAGAGTTTAACTAAAGGTTTATGAGAATGTAAATTTGTAGAAATTTTTGGGATATTTTAGGATGAAAAACGAAATTTATATGAATATATATAAATTAAAATCCTATTATTCAATTATTAAATAATAATAATTATTATTAAAAAAACAAAAGAATAAAAGAGAAAATCGGGGGAGACAACGGAGAGAGGCTACCAGAATTTTGAAACTGAGGAATAATGAGTGAATAGTAACCTTCAACTTTCTCTTTAGATCTGAAGTATTTATTGGCTTTCGATCTCAAAATTGAAGGTGATACTGGATTTAGGATGAATAATACTACGGTTTTGACTGATCAATTTTTTAAATCAGCCGTTGAATCGCCATATATTTAAAGTAAAAAATTTCACAAAAAGGTAAATTTTAAAACTTTTACTTAGAGACCTCTAATTGAAATTCTGACACTGTAGATGGATTCAGGAGCTAGATAAACCTTAGGATATGAATATTTTCGACCATCTGATAGCTTTTTGTTCGTCGTGAATAGTATTTTTTGACGGTGAATAGTGACTAAGTTCCCGAAGTTGTTTTCTTAATTTTTGGACCCTCCGAATACGTTTTCGAGGTCTATTTGATCAAATTGAAATTGGAAAAGTACATTTTAGGGCTATTCAATCTGCGGCTCTTACTTATGAGTAGATGATTCTTCTATAACTTGCATATACTCTTCTTAAACTTTAAATTGATAAATGAGTATGTTTATAAGTTATTTATACTTTTATATGTTCCTAAAATAGTTTAGAATATCTGAAACGATTGAAATATGATATCTGGTTCAAGAAGAGTGACTTTTGAAATGAATTTTGAAACACATTGAACATATGATTTTTAAATGTATTTTTCATTATATGGCAAAGAAAATATGTTATGCATATGATATTGCTTTATACAGAGATATGTTTGCCTCGGATATGGGCATGTATATGTGATTCCCCTGATTGGAAAGTTTTGACAGAGGAATATACTGAGAATAAAAATACTGCATTATAATAGTACCTCTGTTTTGATTAATATGGATTATATGAGATTATGGTTTTATGGAGGAATCCTATTGGAAACACTGTTTGCTAACAGTAGGTCATGTTAGCCCTGGTGCACCTTGATTGCCTCAGCTAGCAGGGGGTGGTGTTAACCTCGTGTGAGGGCCAACACATGGGATATGATATGTGATGGAGAGCGGAATGTCTCCTATATGGGTGAGATGCCAGTTATATGAGATGTGATTTGCCTTCCCTTGCTGTGTGCTTGGAAAATACCCATATAGAGTCTCTTCGCATGTCCTCTTGAATGGTAGTAGGGAAAATCTCAGCGGGATGCTGAGTTTTTGTAAATCCTATACCACCAAAGTACGGAAGGGGTTAAACTCTGATATGGTGATTCTGATATGGGATCCTCCAAATATTTTCATAAGAATTATGTTGATACATGTTATGATATGATTATCGTTTTACAGTATTACTTATGAAATGAATATGAATATGAATTTGAACAGAGATTATTTGAAATGCGGGTCCCATATGAATGTACCTCTGAATTGTGATTTTCAACGTAAAAAGTTTTAAAATAAAGAGTACATCCATATGTTGACCTAAGAGGTCATAGGAGGTATTATCTGCTCACTGAGTTGTAAAACTCACTACACGTGGTTGATATATTTTTCAGATAAAGTCCCAGAGTTTGGTCCTGTGGCTTCTTGATCGATTAGGTATCGTACTTCCGTGGTGAGCCTAAATTGTTTATGGGCTCTCAGTGTTTAAATTGTAATATAAATGTACTCTAGAGTTGCTCTGAACGCCACAGGCAGGATCTTTGCTTCTGTTGTAATATTGTTAATTGTAGCATTGACATGTATAATTAGATCTATTGGAAACTTGCAAACGTATGATTTTATCCTGTTATGTCATAATATGAAGTTGATTGCAAATAAATAAAGTTAAAGTTATCGGACAGTAGTGTTATTCGCGTTCATAAAGTAGGGGCGTGACAATATAAAGTTCTTAAAGAAACTTTATAGAGTAAGTTTGGAGGAGAAAGACTCAATTTATGATACCAACATTTGATTCAGTAGGTTTCACTAATTCATTGTATATTAATTTTTTCAAATTGTATATTTCTCTTTTTGCAATTTACTTTGTAAAGTTCTTTATAAAAAACTTTAAAAGATCCAAATTTGTGAACAACTAGAACATTGTTGCTATGGTTTAAGGGCTTGTTGATAGAAAAACGAAATATTAGTAAGGCTAAGCTTTGTGGAGATGAAATTAAAATACAAAGGAGAAAGAACTAATAGAAGAAAAAGATTTCCAAGTACTCTCTCTCTGTTTTATGGTCTCCAAGGGTCTTTGCAAAGCAAGCATAAAACAAACAAAAAAAGCAACCAAAAGAATATAAACATAAAATGGCTTGAAGGGGAATAATGAAGATAGTTCATCATCTACTTTAATTTTTTTTTCCATATTACTTAAAATTGAGAAATTTTTTTAGCAAGCTTCAATAATCCAAGAAGCTCTCATCTTCACGTGTCTTTTGGGATTAAATATTGATGGAACTTTTCCAGCTAAGGTCTCTTGCATTGTACTATGCTAAGTTAGAGATCAATCAGAAGGTTCCTATAGAACACTTTGAGCTCAAGTAAATATATAAATGATAGCAATAGATGAAGAGGCCAAAAAATCCATACCAATGAGGTGATAAGTCCTATTTATAGGTGAGCTTAGGGATATTTTGAATAATTATTGTGAACATGTTTGAGGTCTTTCATTGGCTCCGTATAGATCAACGTACTGTATGATTTGTACGAAGGATGACACAATTAATTTGTATTGTTGTCTTGGGAGATACTGTTAGAGAAGTCCAAGGCGGTGTGTCCCATTTTGTTGTTATCTAGGCTGAGATCAAATATGGTTGAGTTCAAAATAAGCTTGTCTAAGGTGCTTGGGTTCATTAGGTTGACGTCTTTTAGTCAGGGGACCAACTTTATATGTTCGGTTATAGTGTCTTATGGCTCGGTCAATCTTCTTAGGTGGTTTGTCCAAATGCCCATATAACCCGATTAGTTGACCCTTTAACTCCTTGATGTGAGTCATCTGAGCCTCGGCGAGCGCTTTAGATGCCTTAAGGTATGCACCATAAATAAAAAATTTTATCCCTTTGTTTGTTCTTTTTAATTTTTTTTCATAATTAATGTAATCAGGCTTACCCTCAAAAGATCGACCAAGCCATAAGATGATAAGATTAATCCACAAAAATCCAAAAATTGAATGAAAAAATTGGACAAAAAAAATTTAAGGGACTAAATCGAAACAAATGAATAAGTAAAAGGTCCAAAGTACTAACTAAGCCAAAAATGTTTTATTGTTAACGAGTACTCATTTTAATTCCTATTTAATTTTTTTGGCTATGGTTTGGAGCAAGTTTTAAATCTTAAAAAATGGATGAGTATTTTAAGAGAATTACGAAGAAATTAATTTTTTAGAAGAAATACTTTGAAAATATTATATTAAATTATGATTATAATTTGACATTAAAAGCTCTATATGCCTTTTGAAAATAAAAGATGTTATGATGAGTAAATAATTTCTTTTATTTCATAACATTGAAATGTGAATATTTGAAGGCGTAAAGAAATATTTTGTCCCAATTTTAAGGTGAAAATTTTTAGCTAATTTTGTTGTTTAAACTTGATAAAGTTTTTCAAAGAAAATGAAGTAGAAGATATTTTTAATAATAAGGATAAAATGGTAATTTTAGGCCTACGTATTCTGTTTTTTCCTCTTAATTTGTGCCCAGAACAAGTGGCGGCATGGAAAAGAACAACCATATGATGTATAGATTCTTACCTAAGTTATATTTAGTAGAGTCAGTATATGGTGCCCGCCATGACGATAAAATTTGGTGCATTATAACCTGGAGATCCTTTTGCTCTATCTGTTCTTCGCTTATTTAATTCTCTAGATAGTTGCATGATTTCTACTTGATTATTGTAGTAGTTCTGGGTTTGATTTGCTTGCGTAGTTTCCTTTACAAATCATGACTACATTGCTTTAAGTTCCAAGTGCTTGAACAAGTTGTTTGCCAACCATTTTCTCAAAATTTTCCGTCTTCTGTATATTTGTATCTTCTTGAATAATTCATTTCTAATTCTACTTTTGATATTACTTAATATAAAATTCCCCCTTATTTATTTCTAGTAGCTTTCTTCCCTTCCCTCTAATTCATTACTCTTGTAATGAGGCGATCTTTAATTTTTAGGAGTTCTTGCTTAAATGTTGTCTTCTTTATTCCCCTTCTCTCAAGGTCTTACTTCATTTTTCCTTTTGTTAGAATTTCTTGCTCATAGCTTTTGTTTTGAAAGAAATTTCTTACCTGGCAATCATGTTTTCCTTTCTATTTAAGGCATTAGTTCCCTTATTTATCGCATCTAGCCTATAGGAAGAAATTTGCTTGACATTAAAGGCATTAATTCTCTTATTTATTAGTCTTTGGGATTTTGTGATTAGTTTTGAAAGTGATTTCATGCTTTATATAGTAGTTGTACAACTATTCCCTTCGTCCTCTAAGGTTATTTAGTTGCTCCCTTTCAAAAGGGGGAGCAAGATTTTATGTAATACCCCATAGTTCTAAGAATAATAGCTTGAATTGATTTTGTTAAGAATGGGAACATGAATTCACTTAGAATTTTTCTTCATGAAGGTTTTGGAACACCAAGAAATTTCCTAGATAATGTTGATTATATGAGATTCTATTTTTTTCCCCTTTAATATCATAAAAATACCAATAATACCCCTACAAAAAATATGAAATCTTGGAAAATGATTAAGATGTCCTTCTTTACCATTGAAAAGCCGCAAATTGCCTTTGTTCTTTTTCTCCTTATCCCACGGGTCAGCTGGAATTTTCTAGCGTGAAGCTCCCTTCTCCCTTTCGCGGCATCTTTGTTCCTTTTCCTTTGTGTGTTTGGTTAGCTAAAGAACCCATCAAGAATCCCTCAAACCTGATACAAATTAGGCTGGATTGCATAGGAAAATAGTAATAGAAAACTTGCAGAAAAAAGGGACTCATAAGGCTTAAAGGTAATTCTGAAACTTATGTTTTTTGGTGTTTCTGGAAAGTTCTGGGTTTAGGAACACATTTAAGACAGATAATAACCTCTTCACCAAAATTTTATCAATCAGAAACCCCCATTTTCATGTTCAAATCATGAATTTGTTCTTCAATGAACAATACAATGAATAGTAACTACATCAAAGAATTGTAATTTGGGATATTCTGAGCTGTAGAGCATGGTTTGGTGATTCAAATTATCAAAGTAGTTGTCGAGCTTGAAGTTGGAAAGTTCATGTGTGAATTGGAAATGGTAGAATTAGTTCATGAATCATAAAGTTAGTGATGCTACTTTGACAAGCACGAATTGTTATGATGAATGTGAACTAGTATACGTTTTAGAAATTCATTCTAGATAGGTTGAGGACACATGGTTTGGGATTGTGAGCATTTAGCTTCTAAGATGGTATTCTTTAACCATATATGGATGCTTATCTTTTCAAGTGCTGAATTTTAGGTTGTGAAGCATCTGGAGACTAAGCTTGAATGGTAATTAATTGCTTGGATACCAGAAGTAAAGAATGGGGTTTATCCGTTTTGGATTCCTGAGTGTGAGTAAATATGATTTACTATATAAAGCCATTTCAAATTTTTATCATTCATGTGCATTTCATTTTATTTCTATGTATGATTACTTAATTTAAATTTTCAAATATGATTATCTACATTTGATAAACTATTTCAAGAATTTCTACTGTTTCACGTTTACACTTTATAATTTGTTTGCTTTTAACTGTGCTCAATGTTTACATGAATTGTTATCCTTAGAAGCTTTAGAAATGCAAAACAGCTCTCTAGATGAAATCCCTCCTAAATTTATGTTAAAAATGCAAATTTTATATGAACTCTGTGAATGGATATATATATATATATATATATATATATATATATATATATATATATATATATATATATATATATATATATAGACACACACACACACACACACAGACTTGAACCTTTCTCTTGGTTTATGCTTAACGAATACCTTATTGATATATGGAGTGGTCAAGCTAACTTTGACTCTGTTAATCATAATTTGATTTGAGAAGAAATGGAAAGTTGAAATGCATGTTTTGATAATAAAGAAATGTTATGGTCTGAGGGGATGAATCTCTTTTTATATCCAATGAGTTTCTATTTCCTCAATGCATTACTACATTTTTCTTCTTTTCTCTTTTATTTTTATTATCTTATAAATTTTTTTGTTCTAAAGGAATCAATGGTAGAAATATTGTCAGCCAGTGGCAAGGATAACTTGTCTTGGTGTACTATGTAACCCTAGCTAGCAAGAGAGTTTTTAGCCCTATGTGACACATAAGGATTGGATTATGAATAAGTTATGGATAAGTAAGGAGTTAAGGTATGTCTCCTCCTATAGCCAGTGGCATTCTACCTGTTTACCTATGATAAGATATAAAAGTGGTGATTTACTTGTTTCATTACTGTGTGCTAGGGACAACGACAATATGGAATAGTTAAAGAGTTGAAGGAAGCTCTTTCCAACCTCCTCTTATGAATGATAAGAAGTGGTGACTTACCCATCCCTTGCTATGTGTTTGGGACAAGATTCATATTTAAATTTTAGGGTTTCACAGCTTTTCTTGACTAAGTCTAGCTACTTTATAAAATATGACTTTATACATATTCATTAAGATAATGTCATTTTCCTTGCATATACATTGCATATTTTCTATTTATTAAAAAACTTGTGTGTATGGTTTATTTTGTTTGAGTTATAGTAGGCTATATTTTCTTACTGAATTGCATTAATTCACCCCTTTATTTCTTTATTTTTCATATAGCATTAGAGAGTCCAACCTGCCTCTATCTAGACTTGAGTAGGATAACTGCTCTTGTGGTGAGTCCATTTGTTCCCGAGCTGCTTAACACCTTGTATCTCCATCTATTTTGTATTCTAGATATCCTCTGATGATCACTAATAGGATCTCGCTTCTATTATGTGTTTTGTATATGTTAGTTTTGGAATATCTGTATATAATGATCTTATGACATTGAAATACAAATATATGGTTATGTTTATGAAATGATTTATTTATTTTTATATGACCATAGTTAAAGTATATGATATCGATGAGCACGTATAACATATTGTTATATTTTGGCTTTTTGTGATGGTATGATCTTAGGCTTATGGTTTAAGGGTTAATCCATTTATGCTATTTGATATGTGCATAATTAAGAATTATTTTAATTCCTCTAAACTCACTTTTTGTTTAATTTAAGTAAAATATGATTAGAAATTAGTTTAATCTTGTATTTTGTGTTGTATGATCAAAGGAAGAAGAAAAGAGGAGAAAAAGAGGGAAAAAATATATGAAAAACATTGAATTACAATGAATCCTAACCTTGTGTTACTAATAAGGGCATAACTATCTCATATGAGCTTTGATTAAGGTAATTTTATTGGCTATGGAAAGCTAAGACATAGACTACAACTTTTGTGTTGAACACCTTTTCAAATTCTACAGAAATTCTAATACTTCGACAACCATAAGTTAGCGTTGTGGCACTATCATGTGCAGCATTCCAAGAAGGAGAGCGTTGCTGCACCTCAAAATAGTAGATACGGAGCATCGTGGTGCCCAAATTGAGTCATGTGGCACTCCCCATTGATAGGGACCCTAAGAAGTGAAGAAATCACCCTAAAATGAGAATGGAATGTAGTCCAATGACCTAGCACTTGACCTAAAGAAATCTTAAGCCATTAGGGTTGTAAAAATATGTAAATAAGAGGTCAAGAAAACATCCAAAACACATTCTATCATCTAGAAATCATTCTTTCTTCTCTTAGGTTTTCTTATGGCCCTGCATGGCTAATTATCTTTTATTGGTTGAAGGAGATTGGATCCTCAAGGATTATATGCATTGTGAGATTTGATTAAGGTTTGATTGCTCAATTTTATTTGGGTATTGATTATTCATATGTTCTTAATCTCATGATTGTCTCGATTGATAGCTAGGGTGCACATTAATGGTTTAATTGTTTTAATCTACTACTGAATCACACATCAACAAAATTTTAATCCCTTTAATTTAAGAGGCAAATAGGATTAATAATTGTATGATTATGAATTGTTCTCCTATGATAAATAATTGACTAAATTAAATCCAATCAATGTGTTTGTGTTGTTTAACTCTATCAGTTTCTCTAGTTCTTCATGCAATTAATAAGTTAAATTCTACCAATTGGTCAATGTTGCTTATTAATTAAGGTTAGTTGAAGTAATAATTATCAATTAACTAAACGTAAGGAGAATCAGGGATAACATCCCAATGGTTGATATTCAATATATAATTGATTATATTAATGATGATCAATGAAATCTGTGATGGTGGATGTCAATCAAGACCAATGCTCTCATCATTGATTTACTTTCACATTTAGTTTATTGTAATTGTTTCATTCTATATCTAATAGTTTATTTATAGTTTTTAAAACTCTTTTTTTTTTATATTCACAAAAGGTAATACTAATCTCTGTAGGATCGACCTTTACTCTACTACTACAGGTAGTTTTGGGATTGACCTTTACTCCACTACTGTAGGTAGTTTTGAGGTAACAATGCCCACCAGCCGTGCCAATCATGTATCTTAAACGAAGGCATGACAAAGTGGTATCAAACCGTTAGGTTTCTTCTGATTCATCAAAGCAAATAATTTTGTAGTAAGACCCTCAGTATGGATATGAATTAGACATATTTATATTCAAGGTACTGCTAGGGGATTATATAAGATATATATAAATGCGTGTTCTAAGTTAGTGTTCTGTTTCATATAGTGCAAAGATGCCTCCTAAAACGAGAGCTATAGTTAGAGGAGTTGTGATTAGAAAGGAGACAATTAACAAATCTACTCAATCCATGACTCTAGTCATTAGAGGTTGTGGTAGAGGTTAGCCTAGTTTTAGAGCTAGGAGAAGAGATTGGTATGTTAGAATCTTGGAGATACCTCGTAGCATGAATCGAATGAGGATCAGGATTAGAGGCCATAGTAAAGGGTCACCTAGTTTTAGAGCTAGGAGAAGAGACTAGTATGTCAAGATCTTAGAGATACCTCTGCAAAATGAATCGAATGAGGATCAGGGAGGAGTCCCTAAGGAGAGAGGGCAATACTTCCTTGTCCCCTGTAACTAGTTATGGCAGAAGTGGTTGCTACCATGTGAGGGATATGAAGGGTAATCAAGAATCTTGCCAGTTTTTTAATAGAACAAGGCAAAAGGAAACCTTAATAGCTAGTATTTGTAGCTGCCAACCAGTACGACTGGCTAAATAAAAGTACATACGTGAAGGTGTGCTGATCAATTTGTCAAATTTTTTAAAGCTAAAGCCCTTAATCCTCTTTAAGGCACCTGTAAATGATATTTTATCTTTGGTACCAAATATATAAATTTTTTTTTTCACTTCACTTTTTCAGGAATCCTAAAACATGCCTCGCACCAAAGACCACCTTAAGTAAAAGGGTAGCACTCTCAATTAGTCAAAGGTTTCATTAAATGTATAGATAAGAAAAGAAGATTTATGTGGCATCATAAAGTTTACAGAAATAAAAGTGTAATAGCATGATAAATATAAGTCTATATATAGATAAAATTCCATCCAAAATTTTGAAATTGATCTAGCCCTGCCAAGCTAGTCAAACCAATTGGTATGTAAGTATTTCACCACATAGGCATGTATGCTATAAGATACAGTTTGATTAAAAAAGTACATACAGTAGCAAAATCAAGTACACTGCATACTCACCTCTGGTCCCCATTCCATATTTACAGATTCCCAGATAGTGTCACCTAATAAATAAACTTCATTAAAGGTAAGTTAACAAATGAAATCAAAATTACTGGTTGAAAAATAAATTTTCAAAAATATAATCCAAGCCATCATGAATAAGGGTCAAGCAATAAAAGGGCAATCAAACATTTTGACGTATAGCAAAACTGAACCTTAATAA
The DNA here is from genome assembly GCA_037074535.1 of Gleditsia sinensis. Taxonomy (NCBI): domain Eukaryota; kingdom Viridiplantae; phylum Streptophyta; class Magnoliopsida; order Fabales; family Fabaceae; genus Gleditsia; species Gleditsia sinensis. The sequence continues at coordinate 25,019,289 of CM073470.1, forward strand.
TAATAATAATAATAATAACAGTCATAATAATATTGATTAAAGAAAAAATCCATATAATGTATAGAGTATAAAACATTCATAAGATGATACATAAAAAGAATCCCTCTTTAAATATATAAAGGAAAACTAAATGTCAAGTTTAGAACCAGTTTTTAACTCTGCTTAAAACTCAAAAAAATTGCTATCGCATAGTATAACAGAGAGAGAGATAACCATATTGAGAATGCATTTTTGAAACTAGGAGAAAAGCCTATAATAATTTGATACGAAAGCCACACGCACCCAACAAGCTCTTTCTGCACTCACACCGCTTCAATTTGGAAACCATTTGTGCCTTCTTTTCATATAGATTTTACATGTTTCCAAGAATTCCTGCCGACAATAAATCAACAGAAAAGTGAATTCAGTCAATTATTAATATTAGCTCAATCTCCACATCAAATTAATAAAATATACCAACAAAAGAGAAGACTGCCCTCCAGCTTTTATAGAAATTGCCAACATATATAAGGATTAAAGTGAAGCCTAGAATTGAAACAGACACACTATGAAGCACCGACAGTAATAGGCACAGACACATTGACACATCAAACCTCAAAAAAATATAAAACATAACGGGAACATTAACAACCAGAAGAAAATAATTTATCCTAAAAGAAATAAATTATATTACCCATATGCTCTAGTTCACATGGACCAATTTGCATAGTTTTATAAAGTCTTAGGTTTGCAATGTAGAGATCTAAGAGAAGATGATAACAACGTAAAGAAAGTATTACTGAAATCTTTGTATTCAAGATAATAATAACCAGAGTACATGCATGAGTTATATATACTCTCTACGTTAAGTAATATAACGGCTGCGCTAACCCTAACAGCAAACTGGTTGTATCATGCTAACCCTAACTAACTAACTGATTGATCACGTGCTCTTATTCCTTACATCCCCCCTCAAACTCAGGGGTAGATCTTGAACCCTGAGTTTGCTTCTGAATTTATGAAACAACGTGCTCGAGACTGCCTTTGTAAGAATATCCGCGGTTTGTTCAGTAGCTGGAATGTGACTCACCATTATTTCTTGAGCTTGGACTTTTTCTCTAACAAAGTGTAGATCTAATTCAACATGCTTAGTTCGAGCATGAAGAATTGGATTTGCAGTAAGCATGACTACTGAGAGATTATCACAGTATATAATTGGTTTTGCGGATAGAGGAACCTGAAGCTCTTGTAAGAGAGATTTGATCCATAACATTTCGGACATAGTGAGTGCCAGACTTTTGTATTCAGCCTCAGTGCTGGAACGAGATACAACCTGTTGTTTCTTTGAGGTCCAGGAGATGAGATTTGAGCCAAGGTATACAGCTGACCCTGAGGTTGATCTTCTGTCATCAATATCGCTTCCCGAGTCTGCATCGCAAAAGGCAAACAAACGAAAGCTAGTAGTAGCATCTATAAAATGTACAAAATATCTATAACCTTTCATGGAAGTTATTGGAGAAGGTCCCCATAAATCTGTGTGAATAAGCTCAAGAGGATGTATATATTTTGTGACTGAAGTACTGAACGGAAGTCTATGTATTTTTCCAAGACAGCAAGCTTCACATGAATCAAAAATATTCTTATCATCAACCAAAGGTAGATTACATTGTTTCAACACATGATTAATGATTTTACATGCAGGATGGCCTAGCCTATTGTGCCATAGCGAAAAAGAAGTAACTGGTATAGACGTAGAACTAAAACATGCATGAGTACTGGAACGATTTGAAGTAGAAGCTAGATGTTCCAGATCAAATTGATCAAACGCATAAAAGCCCATTTGTGACTCTTCCTTTTAGCAGAACTTCATTTGTTTCCTGAGATTTTACCATACAAGAGTTAGCAGAGAATTCAAAAATCACAAAATTATTTTTGCAGAATTTAGAAACACTAAGTAGGTTTTTAGTTATAGAAGGTACATGCAAAATATTATTTAAAAATAAAGATTGAGAAGGAAGAAAAGATGAGACAACGTTAGATCGACCAGTATGATATATCGGTAACCCTTTACCATTTCCAACGTATACTTGTTCCTGACCATTATATTCTGTTTTCTGCTGAAGATTATTTTCGAGTGGGGTCACATGATTTGAAGCTCCTGAATCAGGGTACCACGCTTCATCAATTAAAGTTTCGGGTGTGGCCAACAATGCTGTCATCTGAGAATTCTGCTGGTGTGCTTTGTTAATTACATTATTTCCATGAAAAGACTGATATTGAAAAGTGGGATCAAACCTATGATAACACTTTAATGCTGGATGTCCACTCTTTCCGCAAACTTGACAAATTATTTGAGATCTGGTATTAGGATTGTTACTATATATCCCTGTGTTGAGCCTTCATCTTCCTCTTCGACCATTAAAGAATTGATTTCTTGACCCTCTGTTATTATAATGCTGAAAACTCTGATTTCTTCCTGAGCCATGAAACCTTGACTGATACCCAGTATTTGTAAAATTCACAGATAACATTTCTGTTTGTTTCATAAACTGTTCATATATGCTTTCATGCGCTAACAGCAATGACTCTATATCAGCAACACTATATGGATCTAACCTTGAAGTGATGGACGTAACAAACGACAAGTATTCTTCAGGTAGTCCTTCCAAAATGGCATCGATATGATCATTTTCGGAAATTGAGGAGCCAATACTTACTAATGAATCTATTGTATTCTTGATTCGTAGAAGATATTCACTGACTGACATGCCTCCTTTCTTGATATTTCTCAGTTGCATTTTATACTGATGTGCTTTGGCTCGGGTCTGACTGTTGAAGAAAACATCAATTCTATTCCAGACTTGTCTTGAAGTTTCACAGCCAACTACTCTGGTAAGTATTGATTCGGTCATTGATGAAAGAAGCCAGGACAAGATTAGCTGATCTTGTCTTTCCCAGTCAATATATTCTTGACTATATTTCTGAATTCGCATATCTTCTTCTGATTTAAACTTTTCTGGAACTGAAACCTTTTGATCGAAGAACTTCTGTAGCTGATGACCTTTAACTGCAGCCAAAATTTGTGGCTTCCATAACAGATAATTCTTTTCGTCTAACTTGACAGATAGCGAGTGAGAGAAAGAAACATATTCTGTCTTTGCAGAATTTTCTGGATTACCAGATGAAGAAGAAAGAACAGTCTCCATGGCTCAGAGGCTCTGATACCATGTAGAGATCTAAGAGAAGATGATAACAACGTAAAGAAAGTATTACTGAAATCTTTGTATTCAAGATAATAATAACCAGAGTACATGCATGAGTTATATATACTCTCTACGTTAAGTAATATAACGGCTGCGCTAACCCTAACAGCAAACTGGTTGTATCATGCTAACCCTAACTAACTAACTGATTGATCACGTGCTCTTATTCCTTACATGCAAGGAGTTTTAATATGGAATCATTTTCCTGTAACACTAGAGGCAAGGAGTTTCAATATGGATTCATTTTCCCAGGCTTTAGATGATAGTATAACCTGAAATTAGTAGGTAAAATGGCTAATTATTATTTCTTCACAATAAGGTTGAGCTCAGGATTTAACATTGCCTTATCTAAATGCCGGTTAGGCATACGAGCTGCCATGACATTCCTAATGAAAAAAGAATTATCAATATTGACACTGCACATCCAAGTTGCTGTCTTTGTGCGTTTCTCACCTTTTGCTTTTTGTTTGGCTCTTGTAATAATAAAATTAAATATATATTCTTAATGGACCAGTTCTATAGTTGTGGTCTTATTTTTCTCAATATATCCAAGTTAAATATTCTAGTTGGTAGTGTCTTGATTAAGGAACTTCTAGTTTTTCTTCTATTTACTTACCAGAATTATTTGTGTTTGGCTGCATTCAGAAACCTTTTTCAATTGTTAAAAATCTTATGCAACTTTGATGCGGTACCTTGTGAGGATTAGCTTGAAGATCAGTTGGCTTTCATTGTGAATGTTCATGACTATTGGACTTTTTTCTCCACTTTATTTTCACTCGCAAAATCCAACAGATCTACAATCCTTCTTTTTCCTCCTTTTGCTTCATATTTTTAACTTTCTTTATCCAGCTCAATAAACCTCTTAAAACCCTAACCACTCACGAAGGATGAACTAACGAAACTAGCAGAAAGAAAAACCTAGCAGTGGATACAAGTAAAAAAAATCACATTCTCTTGATTCACTGTAGTGGTCTAAAGTTACATTAGTTATATGATAAATAACCAGACAAATTATTCCTGATCAAATATAGAGGACGATGTATAAATTTATCATACAAGTTAGGTATTAGATTTTGAAACCATTCCCTAATATCACCAAATTGAAAATTCATTTGTATACATTTAATATTAAAAAATGTTTCCAATCTCATCTCTCCCTCTCTACTCTTTAAGTTAATTTAATTTTGTTTAGATGACGTATTTTGAGAAGCGAATTAGTGTAATTTTAAGGAGTATTTAAAATGTCAAGTCCCAAGTTTCTGAACAGGTGACCGACACAAAATGAGAGGTTTTCTCACTTTGTAAGCCTACCTAAACAAAACATATTGCCAACTTCAAGAAACGCAAGCATTATATATATATATATATATATATATATATATATATATATATATATATATATATATATATATATATATATTGCAAAGACATTCAAGCATTTTATTAAAAGTATACTCTCAGTTAAGTTATGAATAAAAATCTAGCTTCGATTCAAAATTCCTCAAATTTCAACTTTAGATAAATCAAAATATATTTCCCATTTTGAGTTAATACAAAGTATTTTATTCATAATTACACAACATCACACATCGGAATCGTGAACCCTACATGTGGTAATGGAGCAACTCTAAGACTTCCAACATACAAATGAACAAATCAATAAGGTTCAAGGACAATTTGAACTCACAAAGAATATTCTATTATTCTAAACGTTTTCGTTATGCCACACAGATTCTAACTGTAAAAACACATAAAAGAAAAAGAATGAGTCTTGAGATACAGTGAGTAAATAACACAACTATAACATATATACTATAATTTTTGCATATTAATTAATAGCTTATTAGATATGATCTAAATAATATACAATTTTACATCCATATTTATTTTATTTACGAAGTTGTGTTAAGTTTAGAATTTAAGATATAAATTTTATATGTGTTTTCTATATTTTATAAGTTTTAACCCATTAAAACCTTAAGGGACTACTCCATTCGTATGATTGTCTTTTCAACCTGGTCCATACACTTGGTCTTACATAGGAGCTCCATAAAGCAATGAAACTCGGATTGGTCTCTCAAATGCCATCTTTTCATTTCATATATTTCATCAAGTATCATTTTCTCACTTTTTATATCAATTTTAAATACTCTAGACTTTGGTTAAACGTAATTTTTGTATGTAGCACGGCATTTGGACGAGATCAAGCTTCACCATATTCATTACATATATTTTCATTATCTAAGTTTAATATAAAAATAGTTTTAACCAACTTATATTCTTTATTTTTTTCTCATAGGTATTACGTATGTATATGTGTGTGTATGCATTGTTTAGCTAAGGTCATCTTTTTATTTTATTTCATATTATTCTATTTTATTATATTTTAACTTATCTTAAACCGTTTTATATTAATTTATATAAAAATGTAAATTATTTAGTTAAGTAGATTATGTATCATAACCATTAGAGTCTTTTTTATACATATATCAAGATATGTGTAAGTCACCATTTATCTTGTCCTAAGCACATAGTAATAGTAAGGGGTGGATAAATCACCACTTATCTTGTCATTCTTAACATAAGGTTAAGAGGAACTTCTCTCAACTTCCTAATCATTCTATATTATAATTACCCCGAGAACATAATAGGAGACGAGTAAATCACTATATTCATATATTATCATAAATAATCAAGCAGAATGACTTAGGTTGTAGGAGAAGACATACTTCAACTCCTTACTTATTCATAACTTTTTTCATAATACAATCTACGTATGTTCTTTCACACACAAAACTAACAACATCTTTGTTAACTAGGGTTACAAGGTGCACTAAAACTAACATTTATTACTGTTAGCTAACAGTATTTTTGATAGGAATCATTTTCAAATATTTTATATTTTTAATTAATTAGTTAATTGATTAGTTACTTGTTTAACTATTTATTGGTTTACATAGATTCTTAATAAAAGGCAAATTTTATTCCACATATACTTTTCATTTGTTTATAACAGATACATATCATAACACAATTATATTTCATATTTCAATGCAATAGATATACTGGCCTCATTGGGCACCATATTCATAAACTTCTATATTCAATCAAAGAAAAACTTTATATCCATTGCTAATTCATTTCACTATTCATGCTTGTCTAAACATAACTCAGCACATCACTATCTTGGTATTCCTTAAATCAATAGTTTTACAGTTATAAGCTCGCATTAGTAAGCTTTTGTTTTAGTAATTGTAGAATCACTAATGGTCAACCTCATTCAAAATTCATTCAATTGTATCCTTAATTCTGATACAAATTTACTCGCATAGCATAAAATTTCTAACATTTACATATTCCAATCCACATAAAAATCATAGTGTCTTAATCTAGTTACTTATGTGCAAACTTATATATGAAAATATTTAGAGCAGTTTGCAATTTTTTTATCTCTACAATCCTCAAGTTAATCATGCCAATAACACTACTAAAAAAAATGTAATTAGAAACAAAATAATTCTGTCGTTAAACATTTAAAGACAATTTAAATTTTGAATTTAATTAGAAACAAATTTTTTTGTCTTTAAAAATTAAAATTTTTGTCTTTAACATTTGTTTTGTAAAATAATAAATTCTGTGTCTAATTAAAGACGAAATTGATTTATGTTTCTAATTTTAGATACAAAATTCAATTCTGTCTCTAAATTAATATAACTTTTTTTTTATTTTTTTAATTACCTCAAATAAATAATTATTTTATAAATGATTATATAGCATTAAAAATATAAATTTTTTTAAAAATCAAACAATTTTATATCCAAAATGTATCATATTATATTAACAAGAAAACAAAATTATCTATAAATAATGAAAAATATAATACATCATCTTAATATTATTATCTATGCCTATTGTCATAATCCTCTCCTTCTCCATTGGATTCTGGCAGAGTATAGCAGCTGAAAAGCCCTTGCTTACGCAATGAAAATTGTTGCAACATCGATGAGGGTTACTTCTTGCCTATCGAACTTGATGATTTAGAGCAGCCAAGAAGGATGGAATTTCCATGCGAGAAAATTGATTGCACATTGACCCCAAGTTTTGATATCCGAAGACCCACACCAAAGGGCTGGCGGTAATAGAATCTGAAGTGCAGAACATACCATCATTTCCTTCATCTTCTGATGAACTAACTCTGTTATTATAAAGCTTGGTTATCAATAGAAAAAGAAACTGGTGGAAATACATAAATCTGAAGCAATGAAGAAACTCCCTGTTCCTTAAGATGTTTTTCCTTGATAAATAACATTGTAAAAAGCTTTTTCCATGACAAGGTACCCGTGATGAGAAGAGAACTAAAATAATATAATAGCATACTCCTATTAATGCTACTACTTGGAAGGAATATAGCCACTATGCCAAACAATTCCACATGAAGAGCAGAAATTTTTCGATCTGATGAAGAAATGGACAACAAAGCTTGAGCATTGAGTGGTTCATGAACACTCAACTAAAATCAGAAGGACTAGAGCTCCTACCTCGAGGAACCGACGACGTGGACTTCTATTCATGAACAGAGCTGCCGTTTCCTGCGCCGATCAGTGATGCCTTGTCAATGCGGGGTATAGGTCGAATAGCCAGTGTCTGGGTCGGGGCCATATCATCTCTGCAAGAAATGGATTTGCGCTTCTCTTTCTTAGCAGACAAGTTACGGAAGGCACTGATACTAGAAATTTTGTCAAAGCTCGAAGCAGGGGTTAGAGATTTGGAAGATCTGAGAGCGGCAACTTTGACGGCAGAGGCCCCGTCGTTGCCTCCGCCATGGTCTTGAAACCGGCAAATCGAGGGAGCGAACATGTGGTTGAGGTGTGGATGAGGATACAAATTATAATTACTTTGGCAGAGATTTTGTGGCTAAACAAGGAAGAGAGGAAGAAGAATGTGATCCATGTCCTCGTAACGATGAAATGCTGAAAATCAAAAGAGATCATATAGGCCGGAAATAATTGAAACTTTGAGTTTTGAAATTGATTTTTCTTTTCATATTTCTTTGTACTCCTATAAACTCTATCTATTTTTATATTCTAAAAATATATAACATTTTTAAGTAAAAGTTCTTAAATTTCTAATTTAATTTGACATTTGTTTAGTTGGAAATTTGAATTTTTTTAAATGACTGAAATTTTTTAGTTCTTAAATGAAAATTGTTATATGTCTAAATATATCTTAATTAATCTTTTTATTTGTAAAATAGGGATACAATATTTATTTCTCAATAATGAGATAATATAGTGAAGAGTTGCAACTATTTAAAAATGTTTATTATTTATTTTTAAAATTTTTAAGTTGAGGTTAGATGATAAATCAAAATCCAAAAAGTTCTTTTTATTTGTACATAATATATGTTCTTCTTTTGCTCATCATTAAATTTTATAAAATTAAAAAATCATTTACATCATTTATTTTTTTAGAAAATTTAAATACAATTTTTAAAATATTTGTTATTAAGTTCTATAATAACAATATAAAATATAAATATTTTTTTATAACTCAACATTATATAATTAAGTTTTTAAAATATATTTTTTATGTCATATTTTTAGTGTAAAACTTTTTTTAATTATTAATGTATAAATAAGATATTATATCTGTTTTACTAAATAGGATGCATTGTGATCTTCTTCTTTTTTCGTTTTGCTTAATATGCTCTAAAAATTCATTGGCTCGTTTTACTAACGAAAGAAAAAAATAAACTGAATTGAGAATTAGGCCTCACAAAATATACTGGTAGTGACAAAATTTATTTTATTATAATTTTTTGTCAACTTAAAAAATTAATAACTAATATATATATATATATATATATATATACATATTAATTATAGAATAGTTTATCAATAATCAATAAAATACAAATATAACACCAAATAGAGATAAGAAATATAGATGATATATGGTATTTTAATATTTTTATTTTTCATTCCATTCTACTGTTTTTCCTTTAATTAGTTTTAACTCCGTCTCTAATAATAAATTAAATATTGTTTCAAAAATTAAAAACAGAAATAGAGACAAAATATTTAGAGACTGAATTTTTTTTGTCTATACAAAAAATTTAGAGATGAAATATTTTTCATCTTTAAATTCCATCTCCACAAATAAATTAAATATTGTTTTAAAAATTAGAGATGGAATTATAGACAAAAAAGTTTAAAACTTAATTGTTTCGTCTCTAACAATAATTTAAATAATATTTTGAAATTTAGAGATAAAATTTTTGTCTTCAAATTTTGTTCCTAATAATAAATTAAATATTGAAACGTAATTTAAGACAGAAAATTTAGAGACAGAACTTTTATATTTCTAAATTTTATCTCTAACAATAATTTAAATAATATTTTAAAAATTATAGATATAATTACAGATAAAAAGTTAGAAACATAATTTTTTCGTCTCTAATAATAAATTAAATATTTTTTAGAAATGTAAAGACAAAATTAGGAACAAAAAATTTAGAAATAAAATTTTTCTGTCACTAAATGTTTTCTCTAACAATAATTTAAATAGTGTTTCAAAAATTAGAAGAAAAAAAATTAGAGACGGAATTTTTCCGTCTCTATTGAAATGCAGAGATGAAAAAATTCTTCTTTAAATTCCGTCTCTATTATTAAAAATAATCTTCCGTCGCTAAGTTAAAAAATCCATCTTTATTTCGATTTCTATTAGAGACGGAATAATTTTCATCTCTAAATCAACCTTTTCTAGTAGTGTTATAAGCCAAACTCTATATAATCATGTCATGTGTTTCATATATAAATGTGCTATACACAAAGGTCTCCAACTATTTCATTGCCCTATGGTTTATATAAATTTATAAGTCTCACAATGTTAACTTATGTCCAGCATCAAAATAAATTCCTAATCTAAAAAAGTCACTAACACGAAAATTATACCGATAAACTTGTACTAAATCTATCTTTCATCTATATTTTCCAACACCCAAACATTCATACTCGAATAAAGTTAAAAGTCTCATAGTTCAACCTATTTACAACACCAATAGAATTTTCAAACTTATCTATATCACTAATGTTTAATTCTTGTCTCTAAAATACAAGTTAAATGTCTATAACCAACAACAACAACAACTAAGCATTTTCCCATTAGGTGGGGTCAGCTACATGGATCAAACGGCGCCATAGTGGCCTATTATGAATGAGGTCAATAAATAAGTTATTAACTATTAAATCATTTTTAATAATTTCACTTATTGTTTTCTTTGGCATCCCTCTACCTCTAATTATTGGGTTATTCTCCATCTAATCTACTCTTCTCACTAAGGCTTCTGCAGGTTTTCTCCACACATGGCCAAACCACCTTAAGCGAGATTCAACCATCTTCTCCACAATATGTGCTATCCCAACTTCCATTTCTTCAATGGGACATACCATAACTACCAATCTTGGACCAACCACTTCATTTAATAAGAACAAAATTTTTAAACCTCTACCACCTAAGTACCATATTGAAACTATAAAAAGTTCCATACCTAAGCACTCCCAACATTCATCCTATACTTTCTCGTTGTCAACATACAACATTACCATGAATACATTCTTTCAGGGGTCAACTAAATAGATTGTCAATACATAATATTTGCATAAGAACCTTAGGCCAACAAACCAATAAAATACTTATGCACATCCTTAGTTTCCTACACTATCACCTAGTGTCACTTTCCTATACTTCCAATTTGCTGCACAGATAATTCTATCTTCATTCCATTTACTAAAATAATACTCTTTTAGGAATCCCTTAACAACTTATCCTAATATCTCAACTCCAACGTATACCATATACTATATTTTTATTATCAATTAAAAAACCAAACACATGAGCACATATTATAAGTACTACAACTACAATCCTTCATAAGAAAACCCAAACTTATGCATCTCATGAAACCTTTTAGAGCTCATAAATCCAATGTTCCTTCTATGTAGCTCCAAATGACTTTCGCAAGGATACACCAAAATTAACTTTATTTCATAAAATAATATGCCTCAAACCCTTCCCTAATAATTTGCTCTAGTATATGTCTATTTTCAATGTACTATGTAGCCCGCAAATTCCATGCCAACCTCGAGCAACACATAATTAAGGTTATTTCTTTGCTAAACTAAATACAATTTAACTCTCAATCACATTCATAATATTCATAGTATAAGCTTTAAGAATTAACCAATCTATATATTATAGTTCTTATTATTTATTCATCAACTTCAAGTTCCAACTGGGTTAACTCTTTTTAGTCTTTTCTCCAAGCAAATCAGACTACTTGAATCACTATTTGGTGCTCTACAACTTGAAATAATTGAAACCCAAAAATTCACTATGCGATTATTATTCATGCACTATTTTTCATGGGTCCCAAATGATATTATTTGCTCAGGAAATTTTCTATACATGGGTTATTCTTACTTCCAAACATGATTATGAATCCAAAAACTCCATAAAAACATCCAAATATTAAAAATTTCAGAAATTCACCTAGGCTATTCAATGCACACTTTCCTCAAATTTTTAGCTGGAAAAGGCGCCACCGCCCATGCTGCATCATATATATTGGGATACTAGGCTTCACATATAAGGGCTTGATTGGGTGTAAGTTGGGAAGAAAGAAGCACCCAAAGGAGAAGGGAGCAAGGTGCCTTCAATTGGGAGAAAGAGGAAGTGAAGCAGGATGAAGGAAGCAGATATTTCACGCGGAGGAAGAGGGAGAGAGAAAAAAAAAACTGGCGGCAGCTTTGTAATTTCGCAGAACCATATTTTTGGGAGGGCATTTTGGGAATTTGGGTGCTACAAAGAGGGCAAAAATGGAATCTCAAATAAACTAGAAATTTTTAGGAAAAATTTGAAAACATGTGCCCAATTTCTATCATATTTCATAAAAAAAAATTCAAAAGTTCCAACCATATATTCCTTCTTAATAAAATCTCATTTGCATTTTCTAAACCATGAAATTTATTATCCATGATCAAATTACAACACATAATTTGTATAATAAAACAAAGGACACGTGTACAAATAAAAAGCATTTAATTTTAAAGAAACTCATAAATATTTTGCATGCAATATAGCCATTAAAACAAAATATATTAGTTCAAAATCTAGGGTATTACATAAAATGCTGTAGCACAAAATATTTTGTTATGGCAACTAATAAAATATTTTTAGAAATCTTAAATAATTTAATTATACAATAGTATTATTAAAATATTTAAATACATCACATTTTTTAGAAATTTCACATGTCTCTTTGAATTTCCTTCCGAGCACCAGCAAACGAGTCAGGTTGTCCCCAACCAGTCTTGACCAACCTGGTTTACATGTTATAGTTGTGAAAACATAGTCTAGACAGAAAATGAAAGAAAAAGTAATAATAGAACTATATTTTCTGTAATAACCGTAAATTTAATGAAAAGGAAATTTAAAATAAAAGAGAGAATTTTGACAATAGAGATAAGAACCGTAGAAAATATGTATATTTATTACATAGAAAAAAAATATATTAGAAGTTATATTTTGGCGCGCTATAAGTAAATATATTTTTATTATGTAGAAATAATTATGATTTGTTAAAAGTAAGTGGATTTTTAAGTAAAAGAAGTATTGTGTTGCTTAAAATAATTATACCGGCTTCTATTGAATTTTTATGGTATTTTTAGAAATACTCTTTCTTTTAATATAAATAAAAATATTTGTTTAGAAATTTGTTTTATTACTATTTTTATCAAGAAAAATTATGATGTGAGAGTTTAACTAAAGATTTATGAGAAAGGAAATTTTTAGAAATTTTTAGGATATTTTATGATGAAAAACGGAATTTAAATGAATTTTATAAAGAAAATCTTATTATTAATTATTTAATTATTATTAAAACAAAAAAAAAAAAGTTACTGTAGCATCAATATATGTGCATACGGATGCCAGGCAGAGAGCAGAAAACCCGCAGCCCCCTCCCCCATTTTTCCCTTTTCTCCTTCAAATTTCAAACCCTCATATCTGGAGCTACGGACCTCTGATTGACGAACCGTCAGGACCATTGGACTCGTGGCAACGAGTACTTCAAAACCCACCGATCAATTTCACCGGAAAGTCGCCGGAAGGTCGCCGGAAAATCGCGTGAATAGTACCTCCAAAGGTAAAATTTCGTCCCATTGCGTTTTAGGCTTCGTTTTTACCGAAATTCTTCCCGTAGATAGCTTTAGAATCGAATATGGGGTTTTTAGGTTTCAGCATGAATAGTATTTTCCGGCGAGTGAATAGTGTTTTCCGGCGTGAATAGTGATTTTAGAATTTTCTAATTTTCATGCTATGTCTATATTTTCTAGGTTATTGAGCCACTACGAGGTGAAATTCTCGTTGTTGGACTTCTAGTACGGTGAGTGGGTTTTTCATACTATAGCGCATGTTTTAGGAATTTGATTTATAACTCTCTCGTATATTTTAACTAGTTGGAATGTATGTTAAATAGTTTTACTGCTTTGAAAATCAATATGTTCCAACCATGTTAGAAATTGTAAATTTCAATCCTAGTTGAACCCTAGGTATGCAGGGCAAGCATCTAGACTATTAATTCTCCATTTGAGCTAGATTTATAGAAATGCGAACTTAGTCATAAAAATGAACTAAGTTAGCCATGAAAGGATTTAATGCATGATGAGCATCTATGTGACGTCTACGGACGATCTATGTTTAAAAGGGAAAATTTATGATTGTAAAGGTCTCCATGGGAATTCATGGATGAGATATGTTTTAGAACGAGATTTTATGCATGAAAAGAGCTAGATGGAGAATTATAGCTTTATTGTAAAGTTATTGAAATGTTTTACTTTAAACTCTCTGAATAGCATATTTCAAATGTTTTCTATTGGAGGGACCCTTTTAGATCACTGTTAGCTAACCGCAGGCAGTGCTAGTCCTGGTGCACTTTGATCATGTTACGGCTTCGGCCTAGGATATTGTGACGGGCATATGACTGCCTAAGACATAAAATTTAGGGTGGACTTATGTCTACGCCTACAGTGATTACCCTACCCTTGCTGTGTGCTTGGGGGAGATGATAGATCTGTTAGGAAAGACCTCCAATAAATTAGTGCATTTTTCTTAAAGATTAAATATTTTTAAAATACCACATGCATCATTGTTATTGCATAAATATCTTCATTTATTATTTACCATGCATAATTGATTTGCTTACAGTTATTGATTTAATTCTGTTTTATCATGTGAACTGTTTAGCATTCTTTCAATAAATTATGATTAGATGTTTAATGTTTTCTATACCTTGATTTCAATTATTTAATTCATTGCGAAACACTCGTGCTTAGTTTGCCCTGTTTCTGTTATAGTATGATTTATCCATTCACTGAGATGTGGTAATCTCACCCCTCTTCTGTTTTCTCCCCACAGATAGTCAAAGAAACACTGATCCAGCTACAGCTCCATAGGAGGCTGAGTTAGCATTGGTGAGCCCCAGTTTGGGCAAGGCTTTGTTGTACTGGTTGTTTAGTTTAGTTATGTCTAGTATATCTCCATGAACATACAGGCAGGATCCTCGCTTCTTGTGTTGTTTGAAAAATGATTTTAAGTTTTACAATAATGTTTGTACTATGAGGCCATGGGCCAAGTTGAATCAAGGATGTTGGATTCATGAACTATATATATATATATATATATACAGTATTTTCTGATATTGGATGTGGCGTATGTGGCCAGTTATATTATTATGTACTGGATTGTGTACTGAATGGTTGTGCATGCTATGTGTTAGGCTTACGGCTAGGGGGAAACCCTTATGTCGTGCCGGTCATGTGTTCCATCATTTGGAGCCGTGACAAATATGGTATCAGAGGGTTAGGTTTCCCTGTGTTCATGGAGATACGGACCTTTAGGTAGGACTTTGAGTATGGGTATGAATCCGGACATGCTTATACTCACGGTGCTGCTAAAGGGGTTCGATAGGATGTTGTCTTTTTGTTTAAGTGAGTCAGTTTATAGTATGCTATGATGGTATGGTTAAGTGATGGTTGAGCTATTTCTGTTTTATAGCGAAATGCCACCAAGAACCAGATCAAAGGTTAGGCAACCCGCGGTTCAAGAGCAGATGGCTGAAGAGTCTGCTCAGTCCGCAGTACCTGTGCCTAGAGGCCGAGGTAGAGGTCGTGGCAGAGGCCGAGGTAGAGGTCGTGGCAGAGGCCGACCTAGAGGCAGTGGCAGAGGTGTAAGGGCTGCTGAAGCAGCCGAACAAGCTGAGTTAAGAAGTGAGCAAGCTGAAACTCCCAGGACGGGGGAAATGTCTTCTCACCCCCGGGATGATGTGATAGCCCAGATGCTGGTAACCATGCAGGGTATGCAGCGGGCACTAGAAAATCTAGCTGAGAGAAGGGATGGGCAAGATAGAAGGGACCCGCAACAGTCCAAAACAACTACCTCCGTTCCAGAACCAGTTAGGTCCGTGGAGCGGCAGGTGAGACCCGCTGAGAGGGAAGTGGAACTATCTGAGTTCCTGAAGCTGAAATCGCCAACCTTTAAGGGGTTGTTGGCCAGTGAAGATCCCCAGGAGTTTATAGAGGCTACTGAGAAGATCTGCGAGGTTCTGAAATGTCCAGAGATTCGCTCAGTAGAATTGGCAGCCTTCCAGTTGTCTGGCATAGCGCAGGTATGGTTCAAGACCATGATGCGTGGAAGGGGAGCTACAGCGCCACCTTTGAGATGGCCAGAGTTCAAGGAAGTCTTCATGGAGAGGTTTGTGCCTCAGAGTATCCGGTATGCAAAGTGTCAAGAGTTTGTGGAGTTGAAGCAGACTCCTGGTATGTCAGTCACAGAGTATGACTACCGCTTCACACAGCTGATGCCGTATGCACCGCACATGGTCCCTACTGAAAGGGACATGATCAGGAAATTTATCCAGGGGTTGGTGCCAGCATTGTTTAAATCAGTGGCACCCCAGATGAAGCAATTCCCGAACTATGCAGAGGCTGTAGATTGCGCAAGAATGATGGAGACTAGGCATGTGGCCGATGTTGAGAGTGCCAAGCTGAGGAAGAGAGATAGAGACGGGAGCTCCAAAGGAGGGCAAAGTTCTCATTCCCAAGGACCCCGATTCCAGAGCCAGCAGCGCCCAGCACCACAGAATGTTGGAAACCCCAACCAGAGACCAGATGCAAGTGGTAGGCTAGGTCTTAGCCAGGGAAACACCAGGTATCCAGGACAACCGGGACCAAGAGCCATTCAGCAGAACAGGCCACAATGCCCTATTTGTGGCAACCATCATTTTGGTCAGTGCCGCAGGGAGATGATTGTTTGCTATCATTGCCACCAACCTGGACACATGAAGAGGGAATGTCCTCAGTTGTATGGCTCAAGCCAAGGGCCAACTCGACCAGCTTTACTACCAGCCCCAGTGGCAGCTCAGCCTATAAGGACTATACCGGGCCAAGCAAGTAGCAGAGGTACTGGTAGAGGGATGATGGGCCGCGGTCAAAGCCAAGCAGGCCGAGGTGAACCGAGGATTTTTGCTCTTACCAGGCAGGATGCACAAGCTTCAAATGCGGTCATGACAGGTACTCTTTCAGTTTGCCTACATGAAGCATATGTTTTGTTTGACCCCGGGTCTACATATTCCTATGTTTCTCCTAGTTTTGCTAAGAGTTTGGGTAAAGATCCGATAAGGATGGATGCCCCTTTCTTTGTAACCACCCCAGTCGGTGATTATTTGCCAGTAGAGCATGTATGCAAATCATGTAAAGTGTCAGTGGGTGATAGGGAGACATCTGCTGATTTGATCATCCTAGACATGGTCGACTTTGATGTAATCCTAGGAATGGATTGGTTGGCAGCATGCTATGCTACCTTGGATTGCTATGAGAAGGCAATCAAGTTTAACTTTCCAAATGAAGTTCCTTTCCGGTTCCAGTGTGATCGAAGTAAAGCTCCAAGTAACCTGATATCAGTCTTGGGTGCTCAGAAGATGTTGAAGAAGGGATGCCAGGGATATTTGGCATATGTTAGAGATATGGATGGGAAGGTACCGGATGTAGACAACATGGCAGTGGTAAGAGAATTCCTTGATGTCTTTCCAGAAGAGTTGCCAGGATTACTTCCTGAACGGGAGATAGAGTTTGGTATCGACCTTATTCCAGAGGCTCGACCAATTTCTATACCGCCTTACAGGATGGCACCTACAGAGCTTAAAGAGCTAAAGAGTCAGTTGTAGGATTTGTTAGATAAGGGCTTCATCAGGCCGAGTACTTCTCCATGGGGTGCTCCAGTTCTTTTTGTGAAGAAGAAAGATGGGTCTTTGCGTCTTTGCATTGACTATCGGCAACTGAATAAGCTAACAGTGCGCAACAACTACCCTTTACCCAGGATTGATGATCTGTTCGATCAACTTCAAGGAGCGAAATGTTTCTCCAAGATTGATCTGAGGTCAGGGTATCATCAGTTGAGAATCAAGAAGGAAGATATTTCTAAGACGGCTTTTAGGACCCGTTATGGTCATTATGAGTTTTTAGTTATGTCTTTTGGACTAACTAATGCACCAGCTGCTTTTATGGACTTGATGAACAGGGTGTTCAAGCCATTCTTAGATCAGTTTGTCATTGTGTTCATTGATGACATCTTGGTTTATTCTAAAGACCATGAGGAGCATGAACAGCACCTACGGGTCATTCTGCAGATTTTGAGGGATCAGCAGTTGTATGCCAAGCTCTCTAAGTGTGAGTTCTGGTTGGACAGTGTTATGTTTCTGGGGCATGTAGTCACGAAGGACGGCATTCAAGTAGACCCCGAGAAGGTAGAGGCAGTACAGCAGTGGCCTCGCCCAGCTAGTGTGACGGAGATCCGAAGTTTCTTGGGTCTAGCAGGGTATTACCGGAGGTTCATCAAGGATTTCTCCAGAATTGCTGCTCCTTTGACCAGATTAACCAGGAAGGGAGTTAAGTTTGAGTGGTCGGATGTATGCGAAGAAAGTTTCCAGACCTTGAAGAAGTGTCTAACCACAGCCCCAGTTCTAACTATCCCAACGGGCACTGGAGGATACTCAGTATACTGTGACGCCTCAAGGGTGGGCTTGGGTTGTGTGTTAATGCAGAATGGTCATGTTGTAGCCTACGCATCTAGGCAGCTCAGGAAGCACGAACAGAACTATCCTACACATGATCTGGAGATGGCGGCAGTGGTCTTTGCCTTGAAGATTTGGAGGCACTATCTCTATGGTGAACCCTGTGAGATTTACACGGACCACAAGAGTCTCAAGTACATCTTTCAACAAAGAGATCTTAACTTGAGACAGAGAAGGTGGATGGAGTTGGTGAAGGACTATGACTGCACTATTTTGTACCACCCAGGCAAGGCCAATGTGGTAGCAGATGCTTTGAGCAGGAAGTCAATGGGGAGTCTAGCCCATATTACCATACTCCGGAGGCCGTTGGTAAGGGATATTCATCGGCTAGAAGGTGAAGGGATGCGCTTTGAAGTGAAGGAGCCAGGGGTGTTGTTAGCCCACATGCAACTACACTCTCCACTGGTTGAGCAGATTAAGGCAGATCAGGACAAGGATGCCAAGCTGTGCAAGCTCAAGGATGAATCCAGGAATAATCAGACTTCTGAATTCAGCGTGGATGCTGAAGGAGTGTTAAGATATGGGAAGCGCTTGTGTGTACCCGATGTGGATGGCTTGAGGAAGCAGATTTTGGAGGAGGCACATCAATCAGCCTATACTATCCACCCAGGAACAAATAAGATGTACAGTGACCTCAAGGACTTGTATTGGTGGAATGGGATGAAGAAGGATGTAGCAAACTTTGTGGCTCAATGCTTGGTTTGTCAACAGGTGAAAGCTGAACACCAGAAGCCTGCCGGTTTGCACCAGCAGATTGAGATACCAGAGTGGAAGTGGGAAAGGATTACTATGGACTTCGTTACAGGATTACCGAGGACCCCTAAGGGTTATGACTCAGTATGGGTGATAGTGGATCGAATGACCAAGTCATCCCACTTCTTACCAGTGAAGACTACCTTTAATGTGGCTCAGTATGCAAACCTGTATCTGAATGAGATCGTCAGATTACATGGAGTCCCTGTATCCATCATATCTGACCGAGGTCCACAGTTTACGGCAAGGTTTTGGAAAGCTTTTCAAGAAGCTTTGGGGACGAGGTTAGATCTAAGCACCGCTTTTCGTCCTCAAACAGATGGCCAGTCAGAACGCACGATTCAAATTCTGGAGGATATGCTTAGAGCATGTATATTGGATTTTGGTGGCAGTTGGGAAGGATACCTGCCATTAGCTGAGTTTGCATACAACAACAGTTATCAAGCCAGTATTCAGATGGCACCTTTTGAAGCTCTTTATGGGAGAAGATGCCGATCTCCCGTTGGATGGTTTGAAGTTGGAGAAGTCAAGCTGCTAGGGCCAGACTTGGTGCAAGATGCCATAGAGAAGGTTAAGCTGATAAGGGAACGGCTTTTAACTGCACAAAGTCGTCAGAAGTCTTATGTGGACCATAGGCGTCGGGAGTTAGAGTTTTCTCTAGGCGATCATGTGTTCCTCAGAGTTTCACCTATGAAGGGAATCATGCGGTTTGGTAGGAAAGGGAAGTTAAGCCCGAGGTATATTGGACCTTTTGAAATTCTGGATAGGGTAGGAGCAGTGGCATACCGCCTAGCCCTACCACCTGGGTTGAGTGAAGTGCATCCAGTCTTTCATGTCTCGATGTTGAGGAAGTATCTACCCGACCCATCTCATGTAATTCAACCGCAGGAAATCCTTTTAGATGACAAGTTGGCCTACGAAGAGAAATCCGTGGCCATTGTTGATAGACAAGTGAAAAAGTTAAGATCTAAGGATATCCCTACAGTGAAGGTGATTTGGCAGAATCATTCCAAGGAGGGGGAAGTAGAGGATGTCATGAGAGAGAAGTATCCTCAGCTGTTTCAAGAGTAGTCAAATGTTTTCATGTTGTTAGTTTTTGTAAAATTCGGGGACCGAATTTCTTTAAGGGGGGAAGAATGTAATAACCGTAAATTTAATGAAAAGGAAATTTAAAATAAAAGAGAGAATTTTGACAATAGAGATAAGAACCGTAGAAAATATGTATATTTATTACATAGAAAAAAAAATATTAGAAGTTATATTTTGGCGCGCTATAAGTAAATATATTTTTATTATGTAGAAATAATTATGATTTGTTAAAAGTAAGTGGATTTTTAAGTAAAAGAAGTATTGTGTTGCTTAAAATAATTATACCGGCTTCTATTGAATTTTTATGGTATTTTTAGAAATACTCTTTCTTTTAATATAAATAAAAATATTTGTTTAGAAATTTGTTTTATTACTATTTTTATCAAGAAAAATTATGATGTGAGAGTTTAACTAAAGATTTATGAGAAAGGAAATTTTTAGAAATTTTTAGGATATTTTATGATGAAAAACGGAATTTAAATGAATTTTATAAAGAAAATCTTATTATTAATTATTTAATTATTATTAAAAAAAAAAAAAGTTACTGTAGCATCAATATATGTGCATACGGATGCCAGGCAGAGAGCAGAAAACCCGCAGCCCCTTCCTCCATTTTTCCCTTTTCTCCTTCAAATTTCAAACCCTCATATCTGGAGCTACGGACCTCTGATTGACGAACCGTCAGGACCATTGGACTCGTGGCAACGAGTACTTCAAAACCCACCGATCAATTTCACCGGAAAGTCGCCGGAAGGTCACCGGAAAATCGCGTGAATAGTACCTCCAAAGGTAAAATTTCGTCCCATTGCGTTTTAGGCTTCGTTTTTACCGAAATTCTTCCCGTAGATAGCTTTAGAATCGAATATGGGGTTTTTAGGTTTCAGCATGAATAGTATTTTCCGGCGAGTGAATAGTGTTTTCCGGCGAGTGAATAGTGTTTTCCGGCGTGAATAGTGATTTTAGAATTTTCTAATTTTCATGCTATGTCTATATTTTCTAGGTTATTGAGCCACTACGAGGTGAAATTCTCGTTGTTGGACTTCTAGTACGGTGAGTGGGTTTTTCATACTATAGCGCATGTTTTAGGAATTTGATTTATAACTCTCTCGTATATTTTAACTAGTTGGAATGTATGTTAAATAGTTTTACTGCTTTGAAAATCAATATGTTCCAACCATGTTAGAAATTGTAAATTTCAATCCTAGTTGAACCCTAGGTATGCAGGGCAAGCATCTAGACTATTAATTCTCCATTTGAGCTAGATTTATAGAAATGCGAACTTAGTCATAAAAATGAACTAAGTTAGCCATGAAAGGATTTAATGCATGATGAGCATCTATGTGACGTCTACGGACGATCTATGTTTAAAAGGGAAAATTTATGATTGTAAAGGTCTCCATGGGAATTCATGGATGAGATATGTTTTAGAACAAGATTTTATGCATGAAAAGAGCTAGATGGAGAATTATAGCTTTATTGTAAAGTTATTGAAATGTTTTACTTTAAACTCTCTGAATAGCATATTTCAAATGTTTTCTATTGGAGGGACCCTTTTAGATCACTGTTAGCTAACCGCAGGCAGTGCTAGTCCTGGTGCACTTTGATCATGTTACGGCTTCGGCCTAGGATATTGTGACGGGCATATGACTGCCTAAGACATAAAATTTAGGGTGGACTTATGTCTACGCCTACAGTGATTACCCTACCCTTGCTGTGTGCTTGGGGGAGATGATAGATCTGTTAGGAAAGACCTCCAATAAATTAGTGCATTTTTCTTAAAGATTAAATATTTTTAAAATACCACATGCATCATTGTTATTGCATAAATATCTTCATTTATTATTTACCATGCATAATTGATTTGCTTACAGTTATTGATTTAATTCTGTTTTATCATGTGAACTGTTTAGCATTCTTTCAATAAATTATGATTAGATGTTTAATGTTTTCTATACCTTGATTTCAATTATTTAATTCATTGCGAAACACTCGTGCTTAGTTTGCCCTGTTTCTGTTATAGTATGATTTATCCATTCACTGAGATGTGGTAATCTCACCCCTCTTCTGTTTTCTCCCCACAGATAGTCAAAGAAACACTGATCCAGCTACAGCTCCATAGGAGGCTGAGTTAGCATTGGTGAGCCCCAGTTTGGGCAAGGCTTTGTTGTACTGGTTGTTTAGTTTAGTTATGTCTAGTATATCTCCATGAACATACAGGCAGGATCCTCGCTTCTTGTGTTGTTTGAAAAATGATTTTAAGTTTTACAATAATGTTTGTACTATGAGGCCATGGGCCAAGTTGAATCAAGGATGTTGGATTCATGAACTATATATATATATATATACAGTATTTTCTGATATTGGATGTGGCGTATGTGGCCAGTTATATTATTATGTACTGGATTGTGTGCTGAATGGTTGTGCATGCTATGTGTTAGGCTTACGGCTAGGGGGAAACCCTTATGTCGTGCCGGTCATGTGTTCCATCATTTGGAGCCGTGACATTTTCATCCTGATATTAGTATTATATTCGATTTTAAAGTCTCACGTCGAAAAGATAAAAAGTTAATATGACAGTATATATATATATATATATATATATATATATATATATATATATATATATATATATATATATATATATATATATATATATATATATATATACTCAGACTTGGCCTTCAATTTGCAAAGGCCCTTTTATGAAAGGTCATACGTAGTTTTTTATTACCTTATTGTTTTTAACGCATATAACTATTCAATTAAATTTTAATAGGTATATTTATTAAATTGAGTTTAACATAGAACAAATAAGGTTGTCAAAATAAACTTATCCATAAGGTAAGCCCAGCCTAGCCTGGCTTGACCCGACCCTGTAAATGAAGTAGTTATACTAATATTTGATGCAGAGATTTTAACCTTTAGTCCATTTGGCCCTTGGGGCTGAGTCAGTCTGGATGGGCTGCTCTTTTTTATTTTTCTTTTACATTTTGTGATATTGCATAGATGTGCTATGAGTTGTCAACCAAGTTATTTGCATTTTGCAATGCCACCCCACTTATACCAACACATACTTGAAAATAATCTCTAGTCTTAAATGATTTATGTTCAGCTATATTTTACATCAACGTTCTTTTTTTTGGGTAAAATACATTGATATTCTTTAATTTTAAGGCATCAGGTAAAGATAACACAGACCTACATGCATTCCTAAACATGTGGTAATGTTGAATTACATTATGTGATTTTTTACTTAGAAAAACTTAATGTCATTATTGACTTTTCACAACACTATGAATAATACGAACAATACTGTTGCTTTCATAATGCTTTATTTATAATTATTTAAATCATTTTATTTATGTGAGGAAACTAATTTTTTTTTAAATGAGATAAATAGCTATTCTAAAAAAGTAGTTCATTTAGAATATAAAAATGATGTAATTTAAAGACAAACAAGAATGGGCCAAACTAGGAGCGTTGAATTGCGATGCCCACAATCTCATTATGATATGTTGTCCTAACTCTTATGAAACTACTAAAATAAAATTTTAAAAATAAAAATTTACAATAACTTATCAATAAAAGAAAAACAAAAAATAAAAGTTGTCCTAGTTCAAGCCACTGCTCTAAAGGGCTAGGCTGAATTTGTCACACCCTTAATTTTAGGACACGTAAAACATATACTTTACGAATATATATTTTTCATAACATGTAAAATACACTCCTTTACAAATAGGTATTCCCATGTATATACAATATACATACCAAGTCTATAAACATCAAAGTACAATAGAAGCAGAGATCCTGCTTGTGACATTCAGAGTATACTCTAAAGTACAAGTACATTATAAATCAAAATCTATGAGCCCTTGAAAGAAAATAGGCTCACCAGAGAATATGTCGCTTAACTGATCAACTATCTGAAAGGAAAAGATCAAACTCTGTATTCTTATCTGAAAAAAAAAGTAGATATCGTGTAGTGAGTTTGACAACTCAGTGAGCAGATAATACTTCCTATGACCTTTTAAGTCAACATATGGATGTGCTCATATTTTCAAATTTGTCACATAGAAAATACAGTTCAAAAGTACATCCACATGGGACCCGCATTTCAAATATTCTCAAAACAAAAGATATTCAGATATCCAAAATCATATACTGTACTGTATGATCATTAAATATATGTTGTTATGCATCAAAATATTTCACATTAAAACATTTAGAGGATCCCATATCAGAACCACCATATCAGAGTTCAAGCCCTTTCGTACTTTGGTGGTGTAGGATTTTCCTATACTTAGCATTTCAGCTAAGGTTTACCCAACCACCATTCAAGAGGACACATGAATGGAGTCCAATATGGAAAATTTCCCAAGCACACAGCAAGGGAGGGCAAATCACATATCATATAGTCGACATCTCACCCAGATATGAGGCATCCCGCTCTCCTTCACATATCATATCCCGTGTGTTGCCATCACACAAGACTAGCACCACCCCTACTAGTTGAGGTATCAAGGTGCACTAGGGCTAACATCGCTTGCTGTTAGCAAATAGTGTTTCAAAAAAGATTTCTCCACAAAAATTATATTTGCATATATGTCATATCGTTCAAAACAGAGGTTTTAGTATAATACAGAATTTTCAATCTTAGTACAATTCTTCTGTTAGGAACTTTCTAATCAGGGTAATCATATATACATGTTCTTTTTCAATGCAATCTTATAGCTTTATATATTAATGCCACATGCACAATATATTTTCTTTACCATATAATGAAAAATACAATTTAAAATCATATATTCAATGAGGTTAGAAAGCTATTTTCAAAAGCATACTCTTCTTGAACTATATACTAGATTGTAACCATTCAAATAATTTAATCAATTTCAAAGACATATAAAAGTATAAATAACTTGTAAACATAATCAATTATCCATTTAAAATTCAAGAAGAGCACAGGGTAAGTCATAGAAAGAATTATCTACTCACAGGGTAAGGCTCTAAGTTGAACAACCCCAAAATGTACTTTTTTAATCCGAATTTGACTAAATAGATATAAAAAACGTGTCCGGATAGTCTAAAAACCTAGAAAATAATTATGAAATCATGAAATTTGGCCTCTAGGAGCTTGGTTAACACTGGTCAACTGATGGGTACTATTTACGGTAAAAAAATATCATTCACCATCGAAATCACTATTCATACCGGCGAATTTACTGTTCTCAACGTACAAAAAGTTATCAGATGGTCAAAAAATTTCATATCCTAAGGTTTATTTATCTCTTGAATCCATCTATGGTGTCAAATTTTCAATTTGAGGTTTCTAAATAAGAGTTTCAGAATTTACATTTTTCTAAGATTTTCTACTTTCAATCTACGACGATAATGCGGCTGATTTGAAAAATTATTCGGTCAAAATCGTAGTACTCTTCGTCCTAAATCTAATGGTACCCTCAGTTTTCTGATTAGAAGTTTGAAGGTACTCCAGATTTTGAGAAAAAAAAAAGAGGAGAGAAAAAGTACTATTCATTCGATTTACGGAGATTTTGTAGATTTCTTGCATCTCCTCCCCTTTTTTATTACTTAATATTATTTAATATTTAAATATTTAAAATTTATTCTTTAATTATATACATATAATTATTGTTTTTCATCCTAAAGCATCCCAAAAATTTTTAAAAAATTATATTATTGCAAAACTTTAATTGTACTCTTAAATCATGACTTTTCTTGACAAAAATTTTAATAAAAAAAATCACAAAATAAAATATCTTTATGCATAATAAAAGAAAGAATATTTCTAAAAGTAAAACAAAAATTTATTAGAAGCAAATATGATTATTTTAAGTAAAACAAAAATTATTTTAATTAAAAGCATATTTGCTATCAGCAAAACATACATAATCATTTAAAAAAATTACTTGTTTATAGTAAAATATTATTATTTGAAAACTACAGGATATTACATTCTTCCCCCCTTAAAATATTTAGTCCCCGAATTTCAAACCATCCTATCACAAGTAGGGAATGAAGTCAATGCATAAATTATAGTTATTAACTTCACTACTCAAGTTGTTGAGGATATCTCTTTTGTATACCATCTTTACTTTTTAAGGAATCTCTTTACTTGAGTGTTTTTTCCATATAACCTTAGCCATAGGGATTTTCTTCAACTATAAGTTTTTCATTTGTCAATCAACAATAGACATCGATTTATGCTAATAATTAAGCCAAATTCTTGTTCAACTAAATTTCTTAAAATTAGATAACATAAGAAGAATCTAATAGGTACTTCCTTAACATTATGTAAGAAATATTGTATTAATATCACTTAATCCTGATGGCAAGGTTAGGTGATATAATACTATGCCTACTTTGTTCAAAATTCCAAAAAGAGCCTATATACTAAATCTTAATTTTTTTTTCTTTTTTCCAAACCTCATTACCTCTTTCATGGGTTAGTCCTTTAAGAATATTTAGTCACCAATTGATAATTTTTAGTGCTCAACATTTACGGTCCTTATATACTTTTGGCCTATATTGAGTTGCTTGTATTATTTTCCTAATTAATTTCACTTTATCAACGACATCTTACAATAAGTCTGACCCCACTAAATCATTTAACAGAAAGTTAGTAACATCTTTTACATAAGGCTTTAATTCATCCAGTATCACTTTATTATAGGAAAATTTTACTAAAAGATCTCTCACCAAACTCGAAGACATGCTTAAAGTATGCTCTCCAAACTAGCATCATCAATTTCGGTAAATCATATTTTATCTATTGTATGTTATTCCAAATTAGATTGTAAAAGCTTAACTTTACTCAACTCATCCACCTATTAGGAGACGTATGATGTTTTATGTAAAACCTCAAATGGTGCCATTTGTATATTGGAATGATAACTATTGATATGGACAAGTTTAACTATGGATAAATAATTTCTCCCAACTTTCACCAAAATTATATAAAGATACCTGAAGCAAAACTTCCAATACGTAAACACATCATTTAGATTTATTATCAGCTATGCTATAATCTAATTAAGATCCTAAGACTTCCTGAATAGCTCTCCTAAAACAATATATTCACTTCTTACTTGCTGACTCACCAAACAATGAAAAATATATCACTTGTATTTTCTTTTTACCATTATACTAGTACAATTCTTTTAAATCTTAGTATATCTTTATTGCCTTGGGTTATCCATATTCAAAATCTATGACTTCTTCTGAAATTTCCTTCATCAACAATTATTCACATGTGAATTTCCAATCTCAATATAATTCACATCCTAAATACTAGACTTAACTTAACATGGTATAAACTCTTAACACAAATACCTTGATTGCTTTACATTATTTTCGGACATAGTTCTCAAAATATTCTCCATTACTTTAACCTACTAACTACTTGGACACCATAATAATTGAATTTCAAATAAAAGAAATTAACTTTCCTTGTAATGAGGGAAAATAACCTTGCATTTAATGCCAAACATTAATGAGGGAGAATGCAGTAGAACAGACAAAAAGTATAATAGAGAACGATGCCAAAATAGAAAGTCAAAAACTTGGACAAAACATTGAAGAGAGTTAAAATCAGTGGCCGTAATTCTTGAAATAATGTGAACATAACCTAGATGCTATTTCGGTAAAAATCGATAGTCGCAAGTTTTGAATATATGTGGCCAAATCTACTTTAAAACTACTAGTATTCGATGCAAAAGTAACACATGAAAAAGAAGTATTTCTAAACTTATAAAAGTTTGTGAAAAACAAAGAATACGTAGTTAACTGGTAGGATGCAGTTGGTTGCTTCAAAGTAGATGTAATCAATCAACTGTAAAATAAACCAGTCCAAATTAAAAATTCTCAAAGTATCTAGTCGACTTAATAATATCGATATTCGACTGGCAAAAACATTGAAAAAATAAAATAAATCATTTGATTATCCTCTTTCAACAATTAACTGTTTTTTTATTTGCACTCTTTTTTTTACAATGACGCCTATCACCTACAACTTCCTTACAAGAATTAAGTGATCAATGTTTCATCAAGGACAACAAGGAAAAGAAAAATTATGGTGATACCTTAATCTTATTTTTTTTATATGCTTAATATGGGTCACAATCACAACTACTATATAAATGCATGTGCCGTCATTTTTGAATTTTTCACCATCAATTTAGCTTATATCCACCAATCACTCACATAACTATTCTAATGATGCCCATCTCTGAGTTCTATAAATGCACACGTTAGTATATTTACCTTCATACTCCAAAGTTAGGGTGTGTGCTGTTATGGAGGGAACCGCATTCTGTCAGTTTGAAATATTTGTGTCTTTTATGGTTCTAGTCTTGGAAAAGATGGAGAGTATGTGAAAGTAGCACAAAATATGGATATGATGCTGGCCAGGAGAAAAATTTCATTTAGTTTATGGTGGAGGTAACCGTGGGTTAATAGGGTGCATGTCTACAGTTGCACATATAGGAGGATGTCAAGTTCTAGGTACTATTCCTACAACTCTAGTTATATTAAACATCATAGGGAAGGCTATTGGGGAAGAATTTAGGGTAGCTTTCATGTATAAGCGCATGGCTAGAATGATGAGCAATACTGATGCCTTCATTGCCTTACCAGGTGGTTTTGGTACTTTAGATGAGATTTTTTAAAGTCTCTTGGCCACAACTGAATATGCATCACAAACCGTTAAATATTAATCACTTCTTTAATGGTTTGTTTCCTTTTCTTGATCAAGCTGTAGAACAAAGATTTATCTCACACTCAACACGACGAATTCTCATCTCGTCTTCAAATACTGAGGAGTTGATTAATGCTTTATAAGCATTTTTTCATGTACCTGATCAAATTATAGCTCAAATAGATTGGACAACAGACAAACGCAAAAAGCACAAATTGGACTTGGATCTTCATCTTTAACTGTAGTAGAATGTAGCCATTGTTGTACCACTTTTACATTTTTAAGGTCTATTTAGATACCACCTTGCCAACCATACTCCCTTAGAGTTTGTAAAACTATCTTCAAATATTTTTATGATCCTATGAACATAGAATATACTAGTATATCATCAATAAATATAATAACAAATTGATTCAGGGATGATTTAAATACTCTATTTATCAAGTCCATGAATGCAACTGGGGTATTTGTCAAACCAAATGTCATCACTAAGAACTTATAATACCCATACCAAGTCCTAAAGGTAATTTTATTTTTGAAATATCATCTTCCCTTATCCTCAATTAATGATACCCATATCTTAATCAATTTTTGAAAAATGTGGGGCACCCTATAGCTGGTCAAACATATCATCTATATGATGTAATGGGTATTTATTTCACACTGTCACCTTATTCAACTATTTATAATATATGCACAATTGCACCGATCCATATTTCTTTTTCATAAATATAACTAGAACACTCCAAGAAAAAGTACTAGGGCGAATAAATCTCTTATCTAACAAACATTGCAACTAATTCTTTAATTCCTTGAATTCAATCGGTACCATTCTATATGGGGTATAGACACTGGTTGATTCATGAAAATAAATCAATATCAAATTATATTTTATCATTCTAGGATAATCTTGGCAATTCCTCTAGGAATACATCAGGAAATTTTCTAACTATTGGAACCTGATCTATACTAATATACTTTATATCAACATCTTTCACCATTGCCAGGTATCTTTGGTACCCTTTTGTAATAACTTATGGGCTGCTAAAACAGATATTAGATCACTGAATACCTCACTACGGTCTCCTTGTATCAAAAAAGAAAATTCTCTAGGACTATTGAATTTAATCACCTTAAAGTGACATTCCAAAATAGTATGGCATAATACCAATCAATCTATTCTCCGATATCACATCAAAGTCTACCATATCTGGACAACGGGGTAAAATGGATATAACATTCAGACACCGTTATATTTGGTATCTGTCTCAATTCTTTAAATTCTTTGGCGCACCTATCCTTTTTACTTTCAAGCAAAAATTGATCCATAAATATTTTTTTAGAAGTTACAACATTCAATCAATCTTATACTAGAAAATTTAGCAACTTGGAATAGAAAGTAAATTGAAACCCTATAGAATCCCTTAGTAGCACCTAAAATATAAATATGTCCAGCTCATATCCATACTAAAGATCCTACTAAATAATCATTTACTTTGATAGCCACAGAAAAACCTAATTATCTAATACCAACTTGTCACGCCTCTAATTTTAGGGTACATGAAACACATACTTTAAAAATATATATTTTTTATAACATATAAAATACACTCCTTTGCAAATAGGTATTTTTATGTATTCACAATATACATACCAAGTCTATAAACATCAAAGTACAGCAGAAGCAGGGATCTAGCTATGGCATTCAGAGTATACTCTAGAGTACAGGTACATTATAAATCAAAATCTATGAACACTTAAAACAAAAATAGGCTCACCAGAGAATATGTCTCATAACTGATCAACTATCTGAAAGAAAAAGACCAAACTCTATATTCTTAAATGAAAAAAATGTAGATATCGTGTAGTGAGTTTGACAACTCAGTGAGCAAATAATGTCTCCTATGACCTCTTAAGTCAACATATGGATGTACTCATACTTTCAAATTTGTCATATAAAAAATACAGTTTGAAAGTACATCCACATGGGACCTGCATTTCAAATATTCTCAAAACAAAGGATATTCAAATATCCAAAACCATATACTGTACTGTATGATCATTAAAAAAATATTGTTATGCATCAAAATATTTCATATGAAAATATTAGGAGGATCCCATATCAGAACCACCATATCAGAGTTCAAACCCTTCCGTACTTTAGTGGTGTAGGATTTGCCTATACTTAGCATTCCAACTAAGGTTTGCCCTACCACCATTCAAGCGGACACGAAAACGGACTCCAATATGGCAATTTTCTAAGCACACAGCAAAGGAGGGAAAATCACATATCATATAGTCAGCATCTCGCCCAGATATAAGACATCCCGCTCTCCTTCACATATCATATCCCATGTGTTGGCCGTCACACGAGGCTAGCACCACCCCTGCTAGCTGAGGTATCAAGGTGCACTAGGGCTAACATCGCCTACTATTAGCAAACAATGTTTCCAAAAGGATTCCTCCACAAAAATCATATTTGTATATATGTCATATCGTTCAAAACAGAGGTTTTAGTATAATACATAATTTTCAATCTCAGTACAATTCCTTTGTCAGAAATTTTCCAATCAGGGTAATCACATATACATGC
The DNA here is from genome assembly GCA_037074535.1 of Gleditsia sinensis. Taxonomy (NCBI): domain Eukaryota; kingdom Viridiplantae; phylum Streptophyta; class Magnoliopsida; order Fabales; family Fabaceae; genus Gleditsia; species Gleditsia sinensis. The sequence continues at coordinate 25,050,866 of CM073470.1, forward strand.
CCTTTTCCAAGGCAATCTTATAGCTTTACATATCAATGTCACATGCACAATATATTCATTTACCATATAATGAGAAATACAATTTAAAATCACATATTCAATGAATTTAAAAATTTATTTTTGAAACCATACTCTTCTTGAACTATATACTAGATTGTAACAATTCAGATAATTTAATATACTTCAAAGACATATAAAAGTATAAATAACTTGTAAACATAATCAATTATCCATTTAAATTTCAAGAAGAGCATATGGTAAGTCATAAAAAGAATTATCTACTTACAAGATAAGGTTCTAAGTTGGACAGTCCCAAAATATACTTTTTCAATCCGAATTTAACCAAATAGACTTAAAAAAACGTGTTCAGAGGGTCTAAAAACTTAGAAAATGACTCTAGAATCACAAAATTTGGCCTCTGGGAGTTTAGTCAATACTGGTCAACTGATGAGCACTATTTACAGTTGAAAAATATCATTCACTACCAGAATCACTATTCATACCGGGTGGATTTACTGTTCACAACGCACAAAAAGTTGTCAGACGGCCGAAAAATTTCATATCTTAAGGTTTATGTATCTCCTGAATCCATCTACAGTGTCAGATTTTTAATTTGAAGTCTCTAAATAGGAGTTTCAGAATTTACCTTTTTAAAAAAAATTTTACATTAAATCTACGACTATTTTACAACTGATTTGAAAAATTGTTCAGCCAAAATCGTAGTACTCTTTGTTCTGAATCCAATGGTACCTTTAGTTTTCTAATCGGAGGGTCGAAGGTACTCTAAATCTAGAGAGAAAAAATAATAAGAGAAATATTCATCACTATTCATTCGGTTTACAAAAATTTCACAGATTTCATGCATCTCTCCCCTTTTTTTATTACTTAATATTATTTAATAATTAAATATTTAAAATTTATTCTTTAATTATATACATATAATAATTATTTTTTATCCTAAAACATCTCAAATTTTTTTAAAAATTTATATTATTACAAAACTTTAGTTGCACTTTTAAATCATGACTTTTTTTGACAAAAATTTTAATAAAACAAATCACAAAATAAAATATCTTTATACATAATAAAAGAAATAATATTTCTAAAAATAAAACAAAAAGTTACTAGAAACAAATATAATTATTTTAAGAAAAATAAAAATCATTTTAAATAAAAGCATATTTATTTTCAGTAAAACATATATAATCATTTAAAAAAAATACTTATTTATAGTGAAATATTATTATTTGAAAACTATAGGATATTACAAAACTAATATTTTAAAAGCCCATTTTGGATCTCGGTTGGGCCTCAACCAAATCCACAAAGGTTGGGTCGGATGACAGCTCTATGGAATGGACACATTTATTTAGTAGTGATTTTTTAACCTCTATATATACTCCTTGTTATTATTGATCATCTATCAAGAGAAAGGAGTTTTAAGAGACTTTCTTGTATTTTGAAATAGACTTCTCTATAATTTATAACATGCTATTCTTCAAACTTTCTCTTCTTTGATATAATTGCTCTCTCTATTATTCTCTCATTGAAATGGGAAATTTTGTGGAGTAGCAGAAGAAGAAACTATTATTTTCAATAATGTCTTATGAGGATTCCCTTACCCAAAAAAATGCAATCATCAACGAAGAAGAAATAAGCCACTAGTTAGGTGTGGTCTGACGGTGAGAGAGATGGGTAGTTTAGCAAATGGTTTTAGTTTTAAACCTTTGCTCTTGCATTGTACCAAAAAGAATTCGACGTTGAAGAAATTGATACAACATTTAATTTTCCATGTCATTTTATGACATGGAAAAATATTCCACATGGCATATTTTGAATGGAGCTAGTACTAAGCACTCCATCTTCCAGGAGGATTGGAATTTTTTCCTAGTGAATAATATAGGAAAAGATGAATTTATTATCATACTCATAATTTTCAAGTTGCAATAACGGAAGACCACAATTTAACTATATTTTTGGTGAGATTTTAAATGGTACGTGTAGCTTCATTTATATTAAATACTGTCGAAAAGAAATAACAATATTTTTTTTGTAATCAAATAACTAAAAGGAATTGATGATGAAATAATATTTCCATTAACATGCACCTAATAATTTATCAATTCTTTGTTATATGATCATGGAGATTTGAAAAGATATGGCACATTATGTTGGGAAAATTTGACAATAATAAGGGATGAACAAACTATATATCATCACTCAAAATCTCATCTTAAATTATCAAGATAAATAATAGAGAAAGCATACTTAAATCTATTGACAAAAACTGTATGAATTATTGATTTTTTAAGACAACAAAGACTGACCATCTTTCTGATATAGGATGTAAGTAAAAGAAAGAATTGTACGTAAAAAATGATTCATTTACTTGTCTTTGTGCCTTAAGGATCATAATATTTTATAATTGTACGTAGCTCTTATTTGTCTTTAACTTATCACAAATGTGTAACATTGAGTTTCTATACATAAGGTGGCTTATACCAATTATTTTGATATTTTAAAAACTCATAAATTTAATAAATTATTTTATTGAGATCTTTATTAGATAGCAGTCCATTTACAATTAATTAATATACATTATCAACAAAATATTCCAACATATTACCCTCACAATTTTAAGGCTAAAGAATAGAACTAGGAATATTATATAATACAAACTTTAAAAAAATATGAAATTTGATATAGTCAATATTCCAAACTTTCTATAAGCTCCTTTATTTTTGGAAACTCAGTAAAGTTTACAATGTGCCTAAAAATATAATGATAATAATATTTTATACATTATTAACGACAGACTGCAAACAGTCATAACCCTCCCTTCGTATTGGGATGCATAGTACACTATCTAAAATAAAATGTAAGAGAAATCTAATGGAGAGTCTTTGCAAAAATGTTGGACTCTCAAGCTGCGCAAGTAGGAGCCTTCCCTTGGATTGTGGGCTTGACATTTGCACATTTAGCATTTACTTCAGCTCCATTGAATGTGAGATCAATGTCACTTAGTTCCACACCCTCACATGGTACACCACTACTACATGCTAGAACTACTCCTTCTTGAGTTGCAGAAGTGCCCCTAATATTCTTGAAGGTCACGTTGCTTATCTTTATTTTTGATGGGGTCTAAGCCATTGAAAGAAAATTGTGTAAGAAATATCAATGCTAGGAGCATTCGGTCAAAACAATGACGATAAATGAAGTTTAGTAGCCTTTGATTAAATACCTCTTTGTTGCATTGATTCCATGGACAATACTCTTGGTCTATGATAACAGGGTTCTGGACATTAGTCATCGTAATATCCTCAAAATGCATATTGGAGACAGTAATTTTTCCTTCTGTGCCAGGCCAGGTCTTGATCCTCACACCATTTGTTGTGTCTTGTAATGTGCAGTTCTTGACTATCAAACCTTCTACAGGCTCTTCATTTGGGTATTTTCCAAGGCTTCCAACACTAATACCATGGCCAGGTCCACAATTGACATTCTGCACAGTAACCTGTTTGCTGCCATCACCCAATGAGACACAATCGTCTCCGGTACCAATGTTGGTGTTTATAATGTTCACAACGTTTGATCTTCCAACGTGGATTCCATCAGTGTTGGGGCTATCTGCAGGTGCATTGATTTTGAAGCCATCAAATGTAATATTGTTGCAACCCAAAACATTTACGTGAAAGTTTTTACTGTCTTTTGAAGTTACGTCCCGGACAATAGAATTGTTGAGGAAATTGAAACCTAAATTCTGTAACAATTTCACAAGAAACCCATTATGTCAGTTTATTAATTCGTGAAATTTCAAAAGATGTGAAATTGAAATGGATTATACTATTTACCATGGTAAGCATTTTGCAATCCTTGTTTTTTGTGCAATCATTGTGTTTGTAGGCAACTGGACCTTGACCATCAAAAGTTCCACTACCTGATAAGGTGAAGGAGTTGACATATCCAAATTTAACCCACTGTTCAACCCCCTTGACCAAGTCCTGTGGTGCCTGAATTGTTCCATCAACCTGTACCTCTATAGAAGGTGCCTTGCAAGGTCCTTTCAAATCCACTGCACCCATCTTGAATGTTCCCTTAGGAATAGTAATTTTGCTTGGAGATTCTGAGTCACATGCTTCTTTCCAAGCATTTTGCAGAGCCTTAAGAGCATATGTACGAAGAAAAAAATTAATAAAAATAGAAACAAATAATTAGGATACATTTGATTTGAAAAATAATTTTCTGTTTTTATTTTCTATTTTTATTTCTTAAAAATAGTTTTTAATTTTTAATTTTTATATTTCTAAAAATGCATTTAATTTTTGTTTTTATTGTATTTTTATTTTTACCATTTTTCAGTTGCATGAAGAGTGAAATACTGTTCATGAACCATGTAAAGAATTCATATTAATTGCAAAATTGTCACTGCTATAGTGTAATGAGTTCGGATTAATTGCGAAAAAAATACAATTGTCACAATACTGAAAATTCTAAAAACACAAATTTATAGTTTTCAAGATTTTCAAAAATTTAAGAAATATATTTTGAAAATAAAGATAAAAAACGCTAATCAAATATTTTTTTCATGACTGTTTTCTATTTTTAGTAAAAATAAAAATAAAAATAAAAATTGGCCATAACAATCATGTTCTTAATTTTGCTTGGATGCCAATTTACATATGAGGCCTCACTTGCAGGACCAAATGAGTTTTAGCCCAAACGGTTAATCATGTTTTATACTTCTGTGAAGTTAATGTGTCCTTACCTCGGTTATATCTCCGTCGGGCTTTCCACCATATTTTGTTATATCAAAGTCTTTAGATTGTGCTGCGATAGAGGAAGCCATAAATAAAAACACGGCACATGTGGCAATACTCAATTTCATGTACATTTTGACTATTTCTTTTTATCCTCTTCCTTTTCCTACTTTGTTCAAGATGAATTCAGTATGCTAGATATGAAAAAAATGCCTCTAGGTAGAAGGCTATTTATAATGGCAAAAATTCAGTCCAAAAATAGCCAAAGATCAAATAAATTAGAAACCATCCACTTACTAAAAATATTTGGGGAAAGCCACCGCTTTGGTCGTTCTGAACAAGCGAAAATCTTGTAACCGCAAGGGTGAAGAGACAGCATGAATTTTGCTGAGCCACTATTCTATTATCACCTTCTAATTTTATGATACTGGTTGAAAAGCGAAACCTATTTCTATGCTGTTACAAATACTGGAAAAAATATGAAGTGGATTAAATGTGCCAGATAGATCATATTTTCATGGAGGTGAATGAGAAGAAAAAAAAAGCGAAAGAACTGTTTCATTATAAATTTTCTTTTAGTTTAATGTGTGTTCTTTTAGATTAATGATTTCATGAATTTGCACTACAAGAATTCTTCAGCAAATTGGGTTCGTTATAAATCTCATTTATTACATAGTAATTTCTAAATATAAAACATTATTTTATTCATACTATTAAATTCTTCACGTGTATAATTTACTAGAATATTAATTGAATAAATAATATAATTTTTAGTACATTTTATTTTATGGTATACTAATTAAAAATTTAATATTTTTGCATTAAATTTTTTTAATAACGATAAAAATAATTAAACATATTGGAGATGAGTAAAATGTATTAAATTTTATAGTGACTAATGTTTAATGAACTAAAAGTACAACTACTTATTTTTCTATTTTGAAGAAAATAATAATTAGTAAATTATTTATTTAATAAAAAATAAAAGTTATAAAATTTTCATCTCTTAAAACAAAAAAGCATTTAATAGTATTGATTCTATATTGGCAAGAATTTGGATCTTTGATATCATTGTACAATATTTAAATTATAAGCCTTTTATAAAATAATTTTATATTTAACAATTATTATGTAATAAATAAACTTTATGGTGAATCATGAAATCATTACTCTTTCTTTTAGGAAAACTCTTTGATTTATATCAACTACTTTCAAAGTCAAATTCTCTCTTAATGAGTTAATTTCTCGGTCAAGAATAACTTTATAAAGATATATTATAATATACTATAATTTTACTTAACTTGATATTTTCTTTTCTTTTTCTTATTTTAAAGAGTAAACATACAAATAGTCACCAACCCGAGTCTAGACTAGGAGCTCACTTCAACCTACTCTTCTAGCTACTTGACCAAACTTAATATAACAAGCTAAGAAGAAACGAAGACATGTTTTCAACTGTCCTGCATGCATCTCCATCCATCTTTACTCTTTAGCACTCAAAAAAAGAAAGAAACAAATAAACTAAGACATTCCTTTAGTCTCTTTCATTTGTATGACGTCTGTAACAGTTTTTAAACTTTTCATTACCATATTTATTCACATTAAGATGGTCTAAACCTTTTCCTTTCAAGAGTCCCAAATTTATCATGTTTAATGGCCTTCAATGGTCATTATTTGGTGTTAAGTGGTGATCCTCCATGTTCTTGATGGAAGAACATTTAAATGGGAGATTTTTGGTCCCTGTGTCTACTTCCTTAATATTCCTACGAATCTACACAATCTAGAGAGAGGGAGACCAGACTTGGAAATACCAAAACCTTTGAAAAATTTGAGAAGAAAAGCAATGGCAGGAGGTTGATGTAATTATTTTAATTCCGCATTTGATTGATTTTAACATGTTGTTTTGAGTTTATAAACATGTATAGATCATTTTGATTATCTTACATTTGGTATCAGAGATTGAAATGACCTCTACTTTGCTTTACATGTATGGTGTTACACTTCATTAATTTTTTTGGAAATTTATTGGTGTTTTTGATGCAAAATGAGATCATGAATTATTAAGATATTATTTTCTGATCATTTTGATATGCAATACATAATTTTTAGTGGTTAAAATCGTAAAAAAACATTGGATTTTCTCACGGGTTTGAACTGGATCATTCTGACCCGTCTAGCGGTTGAAGAAAATGAAAAATATTTTATATATTTTAAAAAAACAATTCCTCGTGGGTTGCATATGCCAATGTAGAACCCACGTCCTTGAAGATGTAAGAGAGCTTGTTTTGACTGCTGAACCAGTAGTGTTCTTTGGTTATATATGCATTTCTTTTATTATTTAAAGGCTTATTTGAAAATTTATATAATAAATTCCATCAGTGAGAATTGAACCCGCATCTTCTTGGTTGAAAGAGATGCAACTTGCCGCTGAACCAGTGTTGTCTCTTTGGTAGTGCATGTACTTATTTTATATTTAAAGACAAAATGTAAAACTACACATAAAAGTCTGCATCAACGGGGACTTGAACAAGTGACCAAGCAGTGCTCTTTTGCACTCTGCCACTAGGGCGTGGGTGCCTGTTAGTTTAAGATTGGCAGAAAAATATTGTTAATGAATTTTAATGTTCAGAATATTTTTCCCTCAATATTTGATTGCCATGATTTATAATTATTTGAATTATTTTATGTGTGTGTGTGTATATATATATATATGTTATTATGTTATTTTATATACATGAGATTTAGATTAAATACTCTTATGATGCATGAATTATCTTATGTTTTATTTTTTATGCTATTAAGAATGAGTATTTTTGTGCATAATATTTTAGTTTAATTTTGAAATTTTATTTGATTATGAAATGTTTATTTATATACTCTAATATATCATTAAGTTTTGATATTATTACAATGTATGTAATTTAGAATTATTCTCATAAAACTTAATTATATGTCTAGTAATCCTTATAATCTTAATTAATTAGGAATTAGCCACAAAATTTTTAATTAATTAAAATTATATATTAAATTTTGTTTAGGATCACATAAGGAATTAGACATAATATTGTGATTAATTATATTTAATATAATAAATTTTATCCCACAGGAATTTTATTATATTTATATAATTAATTAGGATAAAATGTTATATTATTTTCATAATTTACCCACAGAAGTTATGAATTGATATATAATCTGATAGTTTTATTATAAAAATATTTGGATAGAAAATCAAATTATTTTCATAATGTATCCATAAGATATGAAATTGAGTACATACTTTGATAATTCTATCATAAAGTACATATGAATCTACTTGAATTAAAAATTTAGCCCACAAGCAATTTTTATGTCACTAGATTCATATATATACATATTTACATTGGTAATACATGAAATTTAGACTAATGAACCTCAAAATTTTGACATAAGCTTATGAATTTTATATAGTTTCTCAATCTGCTAGTTTCTCTAATATTCGTTGTGATATTCCCGAATTTAGAGGATATAACTATAAGGTTCAGAATGAGAGAATTCTTCTCCATTTAGGATGGATGGACATAGACTATGCTATTAGGAAAGAAAAACCACCTGCAATCACTAATGAGAGCATGCCGGCTAAAATTACACTATATGAGCGATGGGAGCGATCCAATCAGCTCAGTGTGATGGTTATTAAGACAAAAATCACCGCCGGTATACGTGGTTTTGTCGATCAGCATGAGAAGGTCCAAGATTTGCTGAAAGCCATTGACGAACAATTCATCACTTCTGAAATGGTTTTAACAAGCACTCTGATTATGAAGTTCTCTTATCTCCGACTCACCAGTGTAAGAGGTGTGAGTGAGCACATAATGCAAATATGTGATATTTTAGCTCAACTTAGAAAATTCGAGGTTGATATGTCGAAGTCCTTCCTAGTACACTACATTCTAAACACCCTTCCACAGGAATATAGGCTTTTCAAAATTTCGTATAACACATATAAAGACAAATGATCAATTAATGAATTAATGACCATGTGTGTTCAACAAGAAGAAAGGCTATTGATGGAGGTGGGTGAGAGTGCATTGCTGGCAATAGTTTGTGGGAAGAACAAACCTGATAAGTCTCAAGCTAATCAGAAGGGGAAAGGTAAAATACCATCTCAAGTTGATATTAAGAAAGAAGCGAAATGTTTCTTCTATAAAAAGAAGGGACACATGAAAAAATGATTTACCAAATTCTAAAAATGGCTTGAGAAGAAAGTAAATCAATCTCGTTTGTCTGTTATGAATATAATATGGCTAATGTTAATATTAACACATGGCGGATTGACTCTGTATCAACAATCCATATTACAAACTCTTTGTAGGGTATGCAAAATTTAAGGAAACTAGTGGGAAGTGAGTAGAGCATCTTATCAGGCAACAAGATGGGCTCACATATGGAAGCAATGAAACTTTTATTTTAACTTTAAGCAGTGACTGTGTTTTAAAGTTAGAAAGAACTTTTTATGTACTAAGTTTCTTGCAAAACTTGATTTTTGTTTCTAGACTTGTACCATTTGGATACTTTTTTAATTTTAAAGACATATCATTAAGTTTATTTTATAATTCAGATTGTGTTGGAAAATGTATTTTGTCTTATAGTTTTTATCGTTTTAATTTACAAAGCGATACTACTTATTGTTCAATGCAAATTCAGACTGGTTTTAAATGGTGTAATATTAACGAGGATTCTTCTATGTTATGGCATCGAAGATTAGGACACATCTTCATAGAGAGAATTAAGAGGTTAGTAAAAGATGGGGTACTTAGTACTCTAAATTTTATTGACTTTAAGATTTGTGTGGACTGCATTAAGAGAAAGTAGACCAACATGTCTAAGAAAGGTGCTAATAAGAGTTTGAACATATTAGAGATCATTCATACTGATATATGCTGTCCATATATGGATGTGCAT